>CABHPQ010167991.1:0-46235 GCA_902168405.1 Peromyscus aztecus | reverse complement strand
GGCTTTCAGAGTCTCCAATGAGAACTCAGGTGTTATTCTGATGGGTCTGCCTTTATATGTTACTTTGCATTTTTCCTTTGCAGCTCTTAATATTTTTTCTTTATTCTGTAGGTTTAGTGGTTTGGTTATTATGTGGTGAGGAGACCTTTTTGGGTGGTCCAGTTTATTTGGTGTTCTGTCAGCTTTTTGTATCTTCATAGCCATTCCTTCTTTAGGTTGGGAAAGTTTTCTTCTATGATTTTCTTGAATATATTATCTGTGTCTTTGAGCTGGTATTCTTCTACTTCTATCCCTAATATTCTTAGGTTTGGTCTTTTCATGGTATCCCAGATTTCCTGGATGTTTTGTGTTATGGCTTTGTTGGCTTTAATGTTTTCTTTGACTGATTAATCTATTTCCTCTATTGTATTTTCAATGTCAGAGATTTTCTCTTCCAACTCTTGCATTCTGTTGGTTATGCTTGCATCTGTAGTTCATGTTCATTTACTCAGATTTTCCACTTCAAGCATTCCCTCATTTGTGTTTCTTTATTGCCTCTATTTTAATTGCCAGGTCTTGAACTGTTTCCTTCACCTATTTGATTGTTTTTTCTTGACTTTCTTTAAGGGATTTATTGATTTCTTCCCATTTTTTTTGTTTGTCTTTTCCTCAATTCTTTAAGGGAATTTTCATTTTCTCTTGAAAGGCTTCTATCATCTTCATAAAGTAGTATTTAAGATCATTTTCTTCTGCTTCTATGTTTGTATGTTCAGTTCTTTATGAAGTAGAACCTTAGGCTTCTGGTGGTGCCATATTTCTCTTTATGTTGTTGAATGTATTCTTGCACTGGTATCCACCCATCTTTTCCTTCAATTGGTGTAAACAGTGTCCATGTCTCAGGGAGCCACTCTTGGTCTGATTGGCACAGGTGGCATCTGCATCTCTGAGAGCAGCTGTAGTCTTGGAGGAATGAGTAGATTTGGGGGACAGAGTGGGGCTTGTAGATTGCAGAGTCCAATGGGAGGTGGTAGTGGTAAGGCCTGTTCTCAGGAATCTGTCTGCTGGCCTGCAACTGGGGCTGTAGTAAGTGGGGGTAGGAAGACATGGGTTGTGCCCTTGGACCTAGGGCCAAAAGGCTAGAGTGACCAGCTGGGAGAACAATGACTCACCTCTTAGTCCAATCAGAGCTGGTGGAGTCTGTGTCTTAGGGAGCAGTTGTGGTCTTATGGAATTAGTGGAGTTGGTGGACAGAGTGAGGCTTGTAGATTACAGGGTCCAATAAGGGGGGCGGGGGAGGTGGTGGTGAGGCCTGTGTGCAAGAGTCTTGTCTTCTGGCCTGCAACTGGGGCTGCAATGGGTGGGGATATGGGAGCATTGGTTGTGCCCCTGGGTCTAAAGCCTAGAGGCTGAGGTGACCAGCTGGGAGAACAGTTCTTCCCAATTGTTAAAATAAGTATTAGCATCAATTTTAATTACTCTATTCAATTTAATGCAAATATAATTTGTGTATTCACTTATGAGTCTTATTAGATCTTTAAGTTTTTATTTTTGTGCTTTTGGATATTTAAATATTGGAATGATTATCATCATAACCATTATATGTATTTCTTTATGATTGTGGTTTTAATTCAGAAGCTAACATTACAAGAATGAAAGGAAAACCTATTTTTGAAGCCTTTTTTTGTGTATATTTCCCAATAAGACTAGACAAGGTCTAACCTACATCCACTCCCATGAGACAGTGGGGCTAGCAAGCACAATGTACTGGTTTGGTGGAGGGGTTCATGAACAGAAGAGGAAAAATAGATAGAGATCAGAAAGGTATACAAGTTCAAACCTATTAGGCCCTTCAAGTGATTTTATTTTTATCCTGAACAAGATGGAGAACACAGATGATACAGTTATTGCTTTGAAAAAAAAAGTTAACAGAAGAAACAAGAAAGAAGGAAGCTGATGTAGGTCAGTAGCAATAGACTGCAACCCAGGGGAAAGAGGCTACAACTATACTGTTAAGATGGATAGAAATTGGATTCTGGAAACAAAAAAAAAGAAAAAAAATGACAGAAATATTTACTGGGAATGAGAAAACAATGCTGATGGGGATTTTAAGTTTTTGATTTGAGAAAGTAGGAAAACAGATGGGTCATTTTCTTAGATGTAGAAGCCTTGTAGACAATATTTGCTTTGCAAAAGATTGGTTATTCAGTACGGCCAACTTGGAGCCACATTTGAGACACCGTGTGGATAGTAGACAGATTCTATAGTAACTCATTTGTCCATACTTAATTGTTTTTTGAGATATGACCATTATTTTCAAAAATGATTATATTTGTAAAAAAGTAATTTGTGTGTGTGTGTGTGTGTATGTGTGTGTGTGTTTTGCATGTCTACAACCAAACATGTGTGTGTATCTACATTCACAAAGAACAGTAGGAGCCTCAGGTGTCCTCTAGTATCACTCTCTTCCTTATTCCTTTGAGGCAGGATCTCTCCTAGAATGTGGAGTTCACATTTTTCTGCTAGACAGGCAGTCAGCAAACCCTAGAATTCATCTTGTCTTTGCCATCTATGGTGTTGGTATTATAGGTACATGTGAGATCTCACACAGCTTGTGTGTATGCTGGGATCAGAATCCAGGTCCTCATAGTTCATCAGCAAACACACATCACTCCCCAGCAATCTTTCTATCTCAGTATTCATCTTTTCATTAATGTGGATTCATGCACATAATTTCCTTTTTATTCTTAGGTAAGTAATCAGATCTTTTTATATTGTGAGGTTTTTTTTTCTTTATTTGTTTTACTTGATTAATCTAACTAAGAACCACATTCTTTGAAAGTTATTTTCATAAGTCTATATATTATACCATTTTTGTTTACAAATTCCTCAAATTTTGCTTTGTAATTATGTATTTTGCTCTTATGTTCTCATATACTTCTGCTATTTACTTTGAATAATTAGCTAATTTAATCATTGCTGTTTACAAGGAAGATTACCTAAGGCTGTGAATTTATGTCTAATAAATGTGTTGGCAGAAATCCAAGCATATTTTCTGCATACATTTCTTAGTTTTGTATTTTTGTTGTTTTTATTTTTTTTTATTGATGAGTCTGTGTCCATTGACCTGACATTATTTAACATATTGTGGTGGTTTGTATAGGTACTGCCCCAAAAGACCCATTTGTTTGAATGCTTGGCCCATAAAGAATGGCACTAGTAGGAGGTGTGGCCTTGTTGGAGGAAGTGTATCACTGTTGGTACAGGCTTTGAGGTCTCATATACGTTAAAGCTACACCCAGTGTGGTACACAGTCTCTTTCTGCTGCTTGTGCATCAAGATATACAACTCTCAGCTCCTTCTCCAGCACCATGTCTGCCTGCATGCCTCCATTCTCCTCACCATGATGATAATGGACTAAACCTCTGAAAGTGTAAACCAGCTCTGATTAAATATTTTCCTTTATAAGAGTTGCCATGGTCATGGTGTCTCTTCACAGCAGTAGAAACCCTAACTAAGACACATATTTGTTTTTGATGCTTTAGCTTATTAGCAATATCTTTTTCTCCTGTGTGATGATGCACAGTCTGTAAAAATCCTGCATTTTTCAATGTTGTTTTGTGTATTTGGAGTGTGTCTTGGGAAGAGTACACAGGAGATGATGTTGACCAGATACATTATCCCTCATGTCTACTCTATTATTTTTGCCCTGGAATTCAATAAGCTATATTTTCTGCTGTTGGTGTAAATATAAATCATTTGGCTTTTCAGGTATAGTTAGTGATTCTTGTCTCATTTTCTATTAAGTGGGCATCTTCATCCATCCAGTGCTCTGAGATATTACAATGTTGATCACTTTTTCTACATCAATGTTTTCTGATTTTGTTGCCCAAGAAGCACAACTCAAATATTCTACTGAGAGTAATAGCACTTGACAATACTCTATGGACAAAAGCTAAGAAATCTAAAACCAAACTGATTCATTTATCACTGTTGCTAGTTTTGAAAATATCATACATGTATACAATGAGATATCATATTTATATTTCCCCCTTAATCTCCCCAGAAGAGACCCCAACATGCTCCCCTCTAAACTTCATATCTATTATTTTTGATAACCCATTAACTTTAGTTAGTACTGTTCATATGTGCATGGGGGTGGTCCTGTCAACTGGAATGTGCTAAACCTAACAGTAATCATAGCTCCAATAATGAATGATTTTCTCCATCTCCAAATAACTATCCACTTCCAATCAGTAAGAGACAGGGTCTAAAGATCTTCTAGCCCATCTATTCTGGCATTTGGTTGGCTTGTACAGGTAACTATAGCTACTGTAACATCATAAATAAGTGCAATGGCCATATCATATCCAGAAGCCAGCGTTTCATAGCACTTCCTACCTTCTCTTCCATAATATTCTACATACCTAACTACAGGTGTTCTAATTAGAGCTAAGCACTCTGTCTCTTATTATTAAAAGATTGACTAGTTATGCATCTCTCCATTGACTGCTACTGTCTTCAAAAAGAAGCTGCTTTGGTCAAAGTTGAGAGCAGCACAAATCTATGTGTATAAATATACATATTTAGAAGGCAACTTGACAAAATAACCATTTAGCAACATCACAATAGCAGATTCTACCCTAGAATCTATAACCTCCCCAGCCATGGGGTTTTGACCAGGACTACAGCACCAGACAGAAAATACCCTCCTGTAGAAAAGACCTCAAATATAATCACAATGTAGTTAGCTGCCACAGCACAGTCATTCTATTATTGTGCCAGTAGGGACTTCTTGCCTGGCAGGTTGGTATTGCAGCATTTATATCCAGCACTTGTTAAGACTTCTGATGCCTTCTCTCCAGCAATAGCTTTCATATCACCTTATGTTACTAAATAGCTATCCAGCATGGTGGAAGCTTTTCAGTGGTTTTGAAATTGATTTCTCTATTTCCTATTTACTAGGCCAAAGTATGTGGTGCCTTCAGCAACAGAGGCTTTTTGTTGTTGTTGTTTTGTTTTTTTAACATATGCTTAGTATGACTAAACAAGGAAAATGATAATCTTGTGTTGTTGTGGAGACTTCTTTTGCCTCCTTGATCAATAATAACTCATAATAATGTATTTTAGTCCTTACACTTTTTACTTAAGAACTTTTCTCTTCTGGGACTGGCATTACCTACCTATACCGGGTATTCTGTTCAAACAATATTAAAAATTATATTCTTAAATTACCCTACTAACTAGTGAATTTCCGTAAAGCTTTTTTATAGATTCTTATTTCTGGTCAATCCACCAATTATCCTCTTCTGCCCCTTTGCCCCATCCCTTCTTTTTTTTGTTTTTG
Organism: Peromyscus aztecus; assembly: GCA_902168405.1. Lineage (NCBI taxonomy): Eukaryota > Metazoa > Chordata > Mammalia > Rodentia > Cricetidae > Peromyscus > Peromyscus aztecus. Next base: position 40,912 of record CABHPQ010167991.1, on the reverse strand, counting down.
TTTTTGTTTTTGTTTTGTTTTTTGAGACAGGGTTTTTCTGTGTAGCTTTGTGCCTTTCCTGGAACTCACTTGGTAGCCCAGGCTGGTCTCGAACTCACAGATATCCACCTGGCTCTGCCTCCCGAGTGCTGGGATTAAAGGCGAGTGCCACCACCGCCCAACTTGCCCCATCCCTTCTTAATCCTTTAACCCTCAGTGTTCCACCTCCTCTTCTTTCTTCTAATATCCCTTTATTATTTTTAAAATTGGTTTATGAGATACTAAATTTCCATACATCTTTCCTATCTCTTTCTTGTGCATTATTTCTTCCCTTAATCCCCTGACTTCCCCATTATTCCTGTACTCCCATACTCTTCCTGCTTAAGCTTTTTCATCATCAGCATTTTGCCTTACTACTTTCTTGTACATGTAATCTTCTATGATCCCTCCCTTGACATGCCATCCTAGAAAACCCCTTCTACTTTCCTGACTTACACTTGTTTTCCAAATTAAACACACAAAATAAGAGATAAGAAGCTATAATCTGCCTATGAGAAAGATCATAGGCCATTCACCTTTCTGAGGCTGAATTACCTCACTCAGTATAATTTTTCTACTTCTATGCATTTATTTGCAAACGCATTATTTCATTTTTCATCAGTATATTACTCATGAATTGGAAGAATTAATATTGTGAAAATGACCATCCTAACAAAAGCTGTCTACAGACTCCACACAATCCCCATCAATATTCCAATTCCATTCTTCACAGCCATGGAGAAAAACAATCCAATCGTTTATATGGTGACACAAAAGACAACGGATAGACAAAGAAATCCTGAACCAAAGAGAACACTGTAAGTGGCATCACTATATATGATTTCAAATTATACTACAGAACCACAGTGGTAAAAAGAACAAGGTACTGGCACAGATACCCAGATCTATGGAATTGAATTGAGGACCCAGATGTACATCCATGCAACTACAGTTAACTTTTTTTTTATTACAAAAATTTAAAAAAAAAATAAGAAAAAAGACAGCATCTTTAACAAATGGTTCTGGAACATCTGAATTTCAATATGCAGAAAAATGAAGCTAGAGCTCTATTTCTTACCATTGTCAAAACTCAATACAAAATGGATCAAGGACTCAACATAAGATCTGATACTTAGGACTGCTATAAGAAAAAGTGGGGTGCAAGCGGTGTTTGTGTCTAAGGGAGCCTTTCTTGGTACAATGGGAGTTCTCAGTCTAATCAGGGCCCTTGGTCCAATTGAGGCTGATGGATCCTTTGTCTCAGGGAGCAGCTCTTAGTCTTATATGCGCTAGTGGGCTCTGTCTCAGGGAGCAGCTATTCTCAGTCTTTGCAGGGTGGGCTCATGGCTCTGGTGGTCACTCATGCCTCAGGGGATTATTGGTTTGGCTTGGCAAGTGGGGTGGGGGAAGAATAGACTGCCCTTTCTCTAGGGCTGCATTGGCTGGGCGGATGGGGTAAGGGGCACGGAATGTGCACCCGGGGCCTAGGGGTTAGAGAACTGATCTGCCCACTCCAGAGATGGGGTCTTACCTGATCCCAATCCTTGCAGGATGGGCTTATGGGTCCTGTGGTCACTGGTGTCACAGGGGATGGGATGGCTGTCTCGGCAAGCAGGCAGGGGAAGAGGCAGCTGCCCGGTCCCTGGGGCTCCAATGGCTGGGCTAATTATGTATCTGAATGTCTCTTTCACTTTAACAGCAGAGAGCAAGCAGGCTTTGATGATAGGAACTGGAACAGAGGGATTAGGCTTTTGAAATCTTTATAGAAGTCACCATTTTACCTGTAAATCCTACACATTTTAGTAATGACACATACATGTCAAAAAGAGATGATAATTAAAGACTATTGTGGAAGTGAGAGTAACACTGGATGAGAAGAATGTAAGGGGTAAAAGCAAACTGTGTATTTAAAACAGATATCAGAATGAATTGGATAAAATAAGTCTGAATGGAAAGGAGGTATTAAAATAATCCATATCGTTCATTATTCATTTGCCTTAGTTTCTTTCTGTGTTCCTCTATTAAGTATTTTCTATATACCAAACATTTTGATTTGAGACTAGTAGTAATTAATAATGAAACATAAAATTTTGTTTGACTGAGATAATTGATTTGTACCTAGCAAACATTGAAATGACTGTTATTCTGCAATTATTATTTTGAGAGCTATAGTTATTGGTAGTAAAAAAAAATTTTTTTCCAGCTTACCTGTATTCACTATAATTTTCATCATTGTGTCCAAAATACCTACTAGAATAATGTAAGGATGGGAGGATTTGTTGTACATCATGATTTCAGGGGGGTTATTATATGATTTCTTGTATTTGTGGCCTTGAGCAGAACACTAAATCAATGGCAGGAAGCAGATGAGCCTGTTCTCAGCAGGCAGAAAATAGGAGTAAGGGATAAAGCCAGGACTGGGGTGACACAGAGTCTCAAGGACATGACTCCAGTGTCTCACTTCCTCCAGTAAGACTCAGACTCCAATATTTTATCATTTTCCAATAATTCATTTATCTTAGGACTTACCAATAAATTAATCCCCTGATTAGTCCAGAGTCCTAAAGATGTATGTATATATGTAATGAAACAGCCTTGTAGACATCCAAAGATGGTCAACAGTGGAATGTAACCACCTCCATGAGCTAAAGAGGTAAGAGAAGTACCTTTTGAGAGCTGCAGCTCGATACCATTTGCACTTAGTGCATTTTTACCAGCAAGAGCCATCCAGTACTCCTCTTGCTCCTCTTGTTGGCTTCCTGAGCCGAACTTAAACCAGAACTCACTGGATGCTATCAAGCTCACTACCTGGATTCCCATTTTATGACCTAGGTCATGCCTCTTTATCTATTTTCTCTACTAGTAATTTATTCCTTGGAAGGAAAATGGAGTGAATGAGATTTCAATCAACAATTAAGGACTATCTATCTGCATGTTAAATAGGTATGTATAATGAAATGTAATTGAGAAGATTCAAGTGGCATTTTTAAAAAGTCCAATCAAATAAGAACTATATCCAGACAAAAATGTCTTGCATTAAGGTCTTTGATGGGTAGTTAGTAACTAACAGGTGGAAGTTTGAAGAAATCACACACCATATGATGAGATAAATATGGTTTATTTTAAAATTGTTTTTGTGTTATGCAATTAAACATTGAAACGATACATCCCTAAATACTCAGCTGTAAAACTTCAAAGTTTTATATATTTGTGAGCACATTGAGAATTTGCAGAGACATACAATCTATCATTAAAACCAAACTAGTTTACAGGAAACTATTTTTAAAAGGGTATAAAAGATAAAAACACAATCTGTAATACAGTCCATGGAGATCAAACAATAACCAATATTCAGTCTGAATCACTTACCTCTAATAAAAAACATCCATTGGTATGCTTGTCCAGAGGCCAACCCAAGACACAATAGCTGAGAGTTGATTTTTAACACAATGAAGCCAGAAGGAGTTGAACTGATTCAAAGCTGACCCTTGTATTCTGAGCATAGTGGAGAAGTGTCAGCAGAACTGAGTTTAGCAGGTATGTTTTGCTGTTGAAGCAAAACCAAGATTAATTTAATCAGTACAACGAGTTATGTTTCCAGTTTAAGTCACAACAAATTTAAAGTCCTTCTAAGAATATCTGAAGTTTTCTTTCTGTACCTTTCCCTGATTCAATCTGGAGAAGAAACACCAAGTAATATTTTGAGAAGTAAAGTCCCTCTCATGCTTCTTTATCTCTGATCTAAAAGAATCAAAAATAACTGAAAGTCATAAGGACATTATTTAATGAAGAGTGCCAAAGCAGAACTTATTTTCAAAGACAGATGCCCACTGTGGCCTGGGCTTCTTCCTCTGTTTGCCACATATAAGGACAAGAGGGAGGTTGCAATGCCCCAGGGATGCTCTGAATATTTAACACATTGACATATAAATGGAGTGTTCTGATAGCTTCCAGAACACAGTAAGCAATACATTTATTAATTAACTCTTTTATAATTATTACTCTTATTTTTGTTTGTTTTAATAGGATGGAAGCGTGACCTGGGTTGGCTAGTGGCAATTCAAATAATGTTGACAAACATCCCCAACTGAATTAGTAGTTGCTATGTGCCAAGTGCCATATACAACTATTGCCCTTCACTTTCACAATAATCTAGTACTGACTGTTATTGCTCTGATTTTATAGTTGGAAATTTTGAGGCTTAGAATCATGACATCAATTGCTTAGGATGTCAAGCAGCTGAAAAGTGGCTGCATCATCATTTTATCCAGGTAATTATGTTGAAACAGACACTCTTAATAACTAAGTTAAAAGTTTACAACAGACGAATGAAAACAGGACTTACTATGCCCATGATCAAAATATAGATTAAATGTGATTCAAATATGCTACACTTCAGCTTCTGCATAGAATATTTGTGGTAAATGCTGTGCAGAATATGTAGGAGGTTAGTATTATTTGAGGATAAAATAGTAACCAACAATATCAATAGGACCACAGAATATCTTTTCATGAATTTCTGTCTCAGTTCCTCTGGGAATAAGGGTCCTTAAACTGATATTGCATATAACATGTGGCTGTATGGCAGCCTCATTATTTGACACCTCAAAGAGTAAAGAAAGGAATATAGTAATCTCAGGATAAATTCCTATGTGTGCCTAATGCTGCTTTTGACTGTCAGGATGAGGGACCAGTATGTAATGGCTAAAGTTTCCAAGGTGCTGTAATAGACTCCATATAACCTATAGTCTGTCAAATAAGCAGAACATTTTTCTTCCTTCAAGTCATGTAACAAGTATGGGAAATTAATCTTCACTTCTTTACAGTATTTGCATAAATACTGGAGGATGAAGTTCCAGGATATTCCCTGTACCATATTTTCTCCCATGACAAAATGTGCTTCTTAAAGAGGTGTTTTATCTCAGAGTCCAAGGCATTAATAGAACTACTGAGAGAACTCCCGACTGTCTTCAAAAGCAAGCCTGACATTTTATTTCTAAATTACAACTACCTACTGCTCAGACCAAACCCAGCCCAGTACATGCTGCATTTCATACCAACAGGTAAGAACCTTCAAGTCCTTTTCATCTGCAGCCTTGTTGCTTTGTGTTTGGGACTTGTAACATTTTAACTCTGATTCCTGGCATGTTTTATTTTCTATGGACTTTGGATTTTCAACTTGACTCCATCAGGAATTTCCTAAAACTCAAGTGGAACTTCGGTGAAGAATTTTTTTCCTAATTAAATTAGTTGATGTGGGAAGTCCCACTTTTAATATAAATCATTTGAGATGAAGAGATACAACTTTAATTCAGATCTTTTGAAGTGGGAAGAGTTAGCGTTAATCTGGACCCCACCTTCTTCTGGCAGCCTATATAAAGGACATGAAAGAAGGAAGCTTGTTCTCTGCCTGCTTGTTCTTGCTCTCACTGGCATGTCCTTTCCTTTGCTAGCATTAGAGCCTACTTCTTATTATTCCAGTACACACTGAAGATCGACTGAGACATCTAGCCTGTGTACTGAACAACTACTAGATTCTTGAAACTTCCATTGGGAGACAACCATTGTTGGAATAGATGGACCACAGCATGAAAGCCTTCTAATAAATCCTCTTTCTTTTCTTTTTGTTGTTGTTGTTTTGTTTTGTTTTTGTTTGTTTGTTTGTTTGTTTGTTTGAGACAGGGCTTCTCTGTGTAGCTTTGCGCCTTTCCTGGAACTCACTCTGTAGCCGAGGCTGGCCTTGAACTCACAGAGATCCGCCTGGCTCTGCTTCCCAAGTGTTGAGATTAAAGGCATGCACCACCACCGCCTGGCTTATCTTACATTTTTTAAAGAAGAGCCAGAAATCTGCATTTTCTTTCTGTAAAGTCTCTCAATTTTAATTGATGGCCAATGTGTAGCCCAGGCTGGCCTCGAACTCGTGATCCTCCTGCCTCCGCTTCCTTCAGCAAATCCTACCGGCGCCACCACAACCGGCCCTCTTTCTATATATAGATTCATTCCATCAGTTCTGTTCCTCTGGAGAAACCTGACTAATAAAGTGCTCTCAGCCCATGCTATTCCACAGTTCATTTCAGTAGTCATTACCACCTCTCTTGTACAGCTTTGACTTTCCCCAGCTGGCACAGGTAGGCCAACTGCCACAAAAATTGCAAAGACAAACGGATTGTCTGTGGTGATGGCAAGAACTAAAATCCATACAAGGAAAGTGGTGCCTGATGACACTCCAAAGAAAGGGGGCGTTTCATCATTTAGAATCTGTGTTACCAATGAATTCTACCACTAATTTACAAGGTCTTAAAACTAAAGATTTACTTTTTCAGAACTCAAGAGCATAAATTGTATTCTACAAGATAGTAGCTTGTATTTAGAATTGGATTCTCTAGAAAATTTAATAAAAAGCCAAGAAAATCAGGGTTTTCCATGAAGACTCCAGGTGAAAACAAAACAAAACAAAAAACGAAAATAGCACTGAATCATGCATTTGTGTGAAGAAAAGCAAATGCTGTCTCTGTAACAGGCTCAGGTTCTTACCTGTTTGCAAGAAATGCAGTGTGTGCTGGGCTGGTCTTTGGTGTGAGTAATAGGTGGTTGTAATTTAGAAATAAAGTGGTCAGGTTTGCTCTTCAGTACAGAACTACTGTATGAAGGGGATGGTTTGCTAAATAATAGAAGTATTTCCTTTCTTTAAAGTTTGAAAAGATACTTCATGAGTTCCAACATTGCAGCAGTCTGGACTATAGCATGCATTCAAAGCTGAGACCTTGGTATATATGTGATACTCTGAGAACCAAACTCTCTGACTAGTATCTACAACAGCTATTATTTCAGTTCTTCACTCTTGGAGAATATATAAAATAAATTGTACTTTGAGTCATATCTTAATCTTTTTTTTTTCCGAGACAAGGTTTCTCTGTGTAGTTTTGCACCTTTCCTAGATCTCGCTCTGTAGACCAGGCTGGCCTCAAACTCACAAAGATCTGCCTGCCTCTGCCTCCCGCATGCTGGGATTAAAGGCGTGCACCACCACCACCCGGCTGATATCTTAATCTTTATGCATGGATCCTGAAGTATCACTGAGGCTAACGACTAACTTCATATCCACTTTCCTCTATTACCCCAAAACCAAAACAGTAATATATTTCATCATTCTTAATAACTATAGCCAAAATAAAATAGGGACCATTGTGTAAAGACTCACACATTGTATACTTTTTATCGATTAATTTAGTTTTTTGACAATTTCATAAATGCATGTAATATTGTGGTTATACACATTTCTCATCCTCTTTGATCTTGTTCAACTTCTATCAAGGATTCCTACTGAACTTTAACTGTTTCTTACTGACAGACAGAGGAAAAGTGGAATTCACTGCATTTAGCTGTGTACCTTCTGATAACCTACCAGGCCCCAATGGCTTGTCTTAATCTAATGGTCACACAGATGGCCATGGTTAAACTAGATGGATCACAAAAGAAAACCTTTATATGTGTTAACTGTAAATAGAGAGAAATGCTGTTCTTAATTGTTTAAAGTCTAGAACCCTTCCATTTTCCTCAATCCTTGATCCTAAAACTACTGCCTGAGTCCAGGTGCTACAATGTGGCCTCCTTCACTCTTTAAGTTTGAATGCTAAGCATGTATTATTAAATTCCCAAGGTCAAAAGTTACTTTCCTCTTTTTCTGTAGTTGGCCAAAATTGGCTAGTGGTCATTGGTGCCCATGGGTAAGATTTGTTGTCTAATACAAGTACTTATTGAAATCACAGACTTGTCCATAGTAGAATAAGAAGGGACCTTATAGAACAGTGTGGGTAAAACATGGACTATGGTTGGCTTCACCTGTATTATACTTAAAACCTGATTCAAAATTGACATAAAAAATTTTGAGTATCTGAATTAAAAATATTTTTTTGATTTTTTAATTGTGAACAATTTAAAGCTGTTGTTATAAACTGTCTAATACTACCTCGGTATATGTGTATTTGTGTACATGCAAACTTAGGTGTATATTCATCTCTCCTTTTATAGCTTAAGCAAATAGAACAAATCCACATTTGTTTCTTAAATAATGGCTACAAAATACTCTGTGCTCTAAATATTCAATATGCTTCATACTAAAATAAGCATCCTCTTGGTTTTAATAACTTCACAGGCCCTAGTCCTGAACCAAGAGTTCAGGGTAAATACTTCCTATGGCTGTTTTACCATTCAGTTTTTATAGTGAAAATGAATCTCATGTCATCATTTTAAAATGAGAGATGATTGTTGAGTACTTTTCTGGTTCTAAAATTAAATAACTTGTTGAATCTGTTTTGAAATCTGAGGGACTATATTGTTAAGAGACAAATTGCAAGGTAAATGAACACTCATGTATTCTTAGAAGAACTGACAAAAAATTGTAATCTCTTCTGCCTAGGTATTAATCTTATTTGATTAAAAAACATATATGGTTTGATTTGTGAAGGGCATTGGCCTCACCAAAGACTCCAAAGTATGATTTCCAATTTTCAGAAAAGAGAAATCGCCCTTTATAGTATACTGAGAACAGAGTATTTTCTTGGTAGGGAAGTGTGATACATACCTGGTTGATTTTGATTCTAGAAAAATATATTAACTTCAAAGAGAGAGATAGCACAAAACCAAGAGCTAGAGAAACAGCTTAATTTAAATTGGATGTAACACTCAGGGAGTTGAAAGATTGAGAGTGACACATAAACCACAGCTCAGTTAGAGAATTTGTTCCTGCATAAAGCTGTAAAGTCCCCAAGAGCTTCACTGGGTACTAGACAATCCAGTGAGCCACCACAGAGGAAATGTGCTAGAATAGAATTCTACTAAGGTTGCTGATGAGATTGCTTAGAAGATTTGAATTGTTCTTCACGGTAGTTTCTCTCAAGAAGTCAATATGTTGGAATGAAAATATATTCCTGTCAGCTAATACATTCTCTATCTCACATTCAAGTTTGACAACAGATTTTCATTTCTTAGATATGCTAATGTGTGACTGGATTGACATATCATATATTGAACACAAGAGTCAAAAACAGGATGGAAAAGTCACACTAAGAGCACCAGGCCTGCCATGATGGTACGTAGCCAGATTTGAGGAGTGAGTCACAGGGATGTGTGAGCCACAACTCTTGCTCAAGAACACAGATGCATATTGCTGAGGGAATGCTGGTTCTGAAATAAGAACAAAAAGTAAAACTTATCGATTACATGGTAGATAAGCAATCTTAACACTTTTCTTTGTGGACTGATGGATTTAAGGTGTGTTCAAGCACATGGACTTGTCAAGTATGGCAAACATAAAATCTAGAAAAAGACTAAATTTCACCAAGCTGGACTTGGGGCTCTGGTTGCATTTGTTTAATACCTGATTGCCTGCCTCAGCATAGAAAGAGCTGTCAACTGCTTTTTATTTGATTTTGTTTTATAAGGATTTGCTATTTACTTTCCAAATGAGACTCCTGATTTTCTAGAAGCAAAAAATCTAGAGCATGAGGTTTATGTTGTTTGCTTGGGTTCATGAGAGATGCTCTTTCTGGGCCAGTTCCTATCTTCTTCTCAATCATAGGTATGAGCTGATCCTCTTCTCACCACTCCTCCATCTGAACATGTTCAGTGAGCAACACTAAGACATCACTTCGCTTTATGGTCATCTGTACATCTATGTACATGAGGGTGCCTGCTCTAAGGGTGCCTGCAACATCAGTGATGAGTGCTCTGTAAAAGATATTCTAAGACAACAATGGTGTTTTTCCTTTTGATGACTGTCACCTACAAGCACATGTGGAGTTCCAAGTGGAGCAGAATACCTGAATGACAACTAAGTCTAGTGGGAGAACGCTGTTTAGGAAAAGCAATGGTTTGAAATTCTTTATCTAAAACTTTGAAATGTCTATACCTGGCTTGGATCTCAAGGCCATGTGCAGTGAGCTTGATATGTAAGACAGAATGCACTAGGATTTGATTGCTGCCAATGTTCTTAAATCAGCCTCTATGCAACTGTCTTGGCAGGAGGTAGAGAGAAAAATAAGCCATTGTTAGGCTAGTGGGGGAGGAGGTCAATATTCACAATGTGCTGAGCACTGTTCTAATCATTTGCATCATGTACCAAATTTTTTATAGTAACTTGATGAAGTAGGTGTTATTGATCCATCTGAATAAACAGAAAAAGAGAAAAGAAAGAAAAATCATCTTTTTTAAAATCTTGAAGTAAATGAATTGGAGCAGGATTTTTTCACTAACTGTAAGTCAGCTTACAGAAATCGTCCACTAAGGTCTTTATTCTGACTCCAATCACAACTCCTCTGCTCATGAGACACCAGCACAACCTAAAGTCTACACATGATTTTCAACAGTCAAAATGCTATACCAGAAGACACAGGAGTCATGAATTAAATAGATGACTCCTGGATGTTATGCCTGAGTTGGAACTGGAGTCCACGTTTCAGATCAAATTTAAACAAAAATAATAAATGCGACTGAGTTCCTTATGGAAAAAAAAAACCCAGAAGCCAGATTAAACTTATTCAGGTGTACTCATTAAATATGAACTAGGCACTGAGTGATGTCCCATGGGTATGGAAGGGAGGCTTCTACTGTCATGAAGCTCAGTTCATATCTTGAGAAGTTTGCATCAATAAATAATTGCAGCACAATGTTAATGTATGCATGCATGTTGAGTGATGAGTAAGGAACAATAGGCGACAGCTCAAAGTCTAATTAATCATCTGGCAAAGATATGAAGATGCCAGATGATCCTTCACAAAAGAAAACTAAATGATTTGAATACTAATAAATGACCAGATGTCATCCCAAATTGTGTGCTTGTGTTGGTGACAGTGCCCTCGGAAGTAATGCTGGGCTGTACTTAAGGACAGTGACATACTGGAAAATAAGTGTGATACCATTATCAGCTGTTTGCTTTGCTTACATTTTCATTTGTAATTTTAATTTCTGTGGCAAACATAACAGAGGTTTTGCTTCCAAACAAAATTCCTTTCCATCAGCCCATTTTTAAGTCCACTGACTTCCCAGGCCTCTCCAGCCCCCACTGTTCTTCTCCATTACACTGCTAGGCACTACTCTTTGTTTCCTATGACCTGCTTGGTCCCTGGTAGTCTCTTGAGTGTGCAAACTGCCATGAGATGTGATGACCCATCAAACATTTTTAATACAGAATGACATGATAGCAACTGGTTTATTAAAAAGAACAGTTTCACAAAATGCAAAGAAGTATTAAAACAAGGTGAAGGACATTTAATATGTTAGAAAACAGAAATATGTACATGAGATAGAAAGATGGGAAAAGAAATAGCCAAAGAATGTATGGTAGAATGGACAAACTATAAGAATTAATTACATATTAGTAAGTGTTACAAAAATGGAGAAATTCATAAGCCTCTAAAGTAAGGTAGAGCAACTAATAAGAAGATATTCCCTTGTCATTATCTGTTGATAAGGGGTTAACTGGGCTTGTTTAATGCAATTAAACAATCCAATATATTTGAAATCATGCCATGGAGCCTGATAGGCAAAACATTGTTAAACCAGAAGTACCAATTAATTACTTTATTGGACCATTAAACATCTGGCTTGCCTTTGTTACTCAATTAGCTTAAACAGTTCATTAAAAACCAATGAAACATGACAGAAAAAAAATAGAGGCTTTGTTTTGCTCTTTCCTTTGAGTTTACCTATGGATTAAAAGATTTTATTTCCTCTTGAACTCTGATCTCTAAAAACATAATGGAAAATCACAGCCCTATCTGATTGATGGGCAATTCTATATCCCAGATCAAAATAGGAAGTCAGAGATCCATACCCTCTTAGTGACTGCACACAAACCACACTACAGAAATAAGAAGAGAGAAAAAAAAAACCTTTTGGGATATGAGTGAGCCAGAGCCTTTCTGGAATGATTTATAGTTCTAGTGGTAAGATGTCTTGGCAGTTATTCCTTTCAGGGGACTATCTGAAGACCCTAAAAGTACGGAATGAGCACAATTCTTGGTTGACATTTGAAACAATATATATGCATATATATGATAATGCATAAATATATGTCTAAACAGCTTCCACCTCACTAACAATCACTGTGTCATTATCACCACAGATATACCTATGTCAATAAATGTGTCTATATGTAGACCTAGAGCTTGTATTATATTATACAACTTATTTCTAAATTTTAATATCTCATTTTCATATCTGAGTATGGTGTGTATCGAATTCTTGAGGAGTCAATAGTATCTCATTCATGTATTATTGAATCAAGCAACTATAAGTTTATGTTATTATTAATAATAATAATATTAATTATTAATTATAACTTTATTCACATGAAAATTTTTGTAAAATACAAAAAAAAATTGTTCTAATGCAATTATGCACTTTGGATAAAAGCTGAGAAGTAAAATCAACTTGTTGCTGATAGGTACCCAAAGTTTTGCATGTAATTCCAAACTAGAAAGCATTAATTAAGTAGAAGTAATTAAATCAATAGGTGTACTGATTAATTATTATTTTAAAATACCACCCATGAAGATTCTCCTGTAACTGTGAACAGCAAAAATGTAGATTCTGATTATTTCTAAACCTATGTATCAAAAGACTAAATAGGCAGTAAAAATTAAGACTATGACAACATTAACAATAAAACTTGGTGTCCAATTATACCCACAGGCCTCAGTTTATATGCATGGGAGGACAAATTTCCTGTAGCCACAAAACCTACCTAACAATACTGTCTCTGTGGGAAGATAATATGGAAGCACAATAAATGTTTGACAGGCATGACTATTCCATCATTCAATAAACCTTCCAAGTAGCCCACACATTCTCAACATCTGGCATGTCTGACCAATTCTCAGACCAGAGTTTAGGGATAGTTAAGAGGCTGAGTACAAAGAGACAGAGATAAGCACCAAAGAAGCTAGACTGGTTTGCACTCTATGAATTCTGAAAACCAACTTCCTAGAGTCCAATCTAGGAATAGACATCACAAGGAATAGCATTGAACTTAGCAAGGACAGTGCTAATGCTAAAAGATAAAGATAAAATTCAGGCAAAAATGGAAAACGAAGGAAAATCTCAGCACTCCATAGAAGAGTCCAATGTAATTTTGAAGTCTACGTGGAAAGGACCAAGGGGGAGCTCCATGAAATGAGAAAAGCAACTGAGAATTATGTTTCCTTCTAAGAGTTCAGGATCACTTAGCAAACAGTGGGCAACAGACGTTTTTGGATCTATTTCTATAGTAAGTTAAATTTTTTAATGGTCAATGTAAGAAAAAACGTGATGGTTTTCTACAATGAGAACGCACCAGAAACTTGTCACACACACACACACACACACACGCACACGCACACGCACACGCACACACACACACACACACACACACACAAATCTACCCTCTCCATGTGAACTGAAGACATTATGAAAGCATTACAGGGCATGGCAGAACAACGCAAATGCTAACTTTAAAACCTCAAATGCAGTGTCAGAATTCAGTCATTCATTGGAAAACAAATAACATGTTTAAATGGAGACTGAATTATAAATGACATAGTAAAGAAATACAGTGATAATGACTAAACTGAAATATATAAATAATTAGAGACTTAAAAAGTTACAAATAATAAATTGTATCTGTCCTACAAAGAATCAGAGTGGCTGAAAAATAAAGCAAAAATAAAAGAACTAGATACCAAAACAGTAGCTCACAAGCATACCTGAAATTGTTAAATCTGTATGTATGTATATACGTGTGTGTGTATGTATATATATATATATATATATATACATATTTGAAATAATACAATCAAGAGTATACCACATATTAATAATCCCAACAACACATATGCTAAGTTTATTAAAGTTTACATAAAACAAAAAGATTTTTGCCATCCATTGGCTATGGTGAAGGGATGATCAAAATAGTGATAAAATAAAATAATGCATTATCATTCATTATTCATTCAATCATATTATATTCAGAAGCAATATATGAGCATAAAACAGAGCAATGCTTGCATATTCAAGGAAAGAAAATATTAGTCAAGAATTTTACACAGAAAATCTGACTTTCAAGTCTAAAAAAAAATTCACAAATAGTTACTGACTGATATGCATTTTTGCTAATACTGCTCCCATGATACATGGTGAAGAATTTGCTAGGTAATGAGTTTGAGCAAACAAAATGACCAAGAAAGGTTTCTATAAGAACTGGAATGGTCATTAAAGATCCAATAAAGTGAAAAAAAAAAATAAGAACAAATGAATATTAGGTAAACATAGTTCTCTATGGCTTGAGTTCATTATTATCCAAAAAAGGGGGTGGGGGAGAATTGCCAGTATTTAGGAAAGCAACTTTTAACCTGTTTTGATGCGTTGGTGGCAAAATTAGCCATGTTTGGGACATAAATATGGGCAGTTGTGTACATAAACAGTCATAAAGTAAGTTTGTATTACAAAGTTGTTTGAATTTGAAAAATCTCATTTACTTACATATACTTTCTAAAGGTTTCAAAATAAAAGCCATTAAGGAGATAGTTAGAAGCAAACACCTACCAGAAAATGTCTTTATTCTTGTAATTCTTTTTATGTGAATCTAAAAGCAATTTTGGCTTTCCAAGTGCTCAATGCACTTGTGCATAGCACAAAAGTCACCTGCTGGACCTGTTTCTAGAACACCTGTGACATCATCTTTCCTTACTGTGTTACATGTCCTCCCAGGCAATCTTCTCCCAGGTTAGCTCCCCTACGGTCCCAACAATATTGATAAGATTTTAGAAGTGGTGTCAATGAAATCCTGTGGAATATACCTACTTACACTGGGATCTTTTTATTCAAATATATTTTAGCATCCTTTATTGTAAAGGAATATTTCAAACGTAAAACAGCATAGAGTGTTAGTCTAGTCCAATATAGTTGATGTTTTAGAACTGACAATAACCCCGTAGACATCACTGCAAATACCTTGCAAAACCTGTTTGCATTGCAGTTCCATGTGCATTACTGTAGGAGTAGAGATGCTCAGCTGCAAGATATGCATTTTTGTGTTCTTTGTCTGCATATTTTATATTTACCAACCATTTTGATGCCCCTTTTCTGCATTTTGTTGGCTATTTTAAATCCACTTTTATGTTTTTTCATGTGCTCTGGATTATGAAAAATTTGTACTACAAATGCAATGTCTAAAAATGGGGTTAATTTTTTTGTTAGCTCCTTCCTTAAGTATTTTTAATACTACTTTTAAGTGATACTATTCCTTACATTTAATTTTACTTTTGTTGAGTTAGCAAATTGAAAAAAATGTACTTCTCATATTGATATGTTTATCAAGTTACTTTGTGAATTTGCTTAGTATGTCCTGAGTAACTTTGGGTACCTTTGAGTTATGTTCATTCTCCTACCTGTCATTTACCATTTGCTTCCTGTTTTACAAAGCAAGAAAGGCAAGTAACTGTTGTATATTGATGGGAAATGTGACAGCAGAGGAAATGCTTTCAATATGGTCTAATTAAATTACTCCTGATTATAGCAAAGAGTTGCACTTTGATTCCTAGCTTGCAAGATGTTTTATAATGAGCTCTTTCTCTTCTCTTTGTGTTTTAAAATTAGGTTTATTTAAACAAAAATTTTAAGAGGACAGAAAAAAGATACTCCAAAATATACAAAGAAAATAAGACAAAATAAAAATTTTAAGCATTCACAAACTAATAATTGTATTAAATACACATGATATATTATGTATATATGCATATATACATATGTGTGTATATATAAACACACACATATATGACAGATATTCATCAAAAAATCAAATAATCCAATTAAAAATGGGGTACAGATCTAAACAGTGAACTCTCAATAGAGGAATCACAAATGACTGAGAAACATTTAAAGAAATGTTCAACATCCTTAGCCATTGGGGAAATGTAAATCAAAAATAATTAGAGATTACATCTTATATCTGTCAGAATGGCTAAAATCAATAACACAAGTGACACAGTGACAGTTTAGGATGGCAAAGATGTGGAGGAAGGGAAACACTCACCCATTGCTGTTGGGAGTGTAAACTTGCACAGACACTAGGGAAACCAGTGTGGCGGTTCCTCAGAAAGGTGAGAACTGATCTATCTTAAGACCCAGCTATAATACCAAAGGATGATTTGTCCTTCCACAAGGACACTTGCTAAACCATATTTGTTGATGTTCTATTTATAAAAACCTGAAATTGAAAATAACCTAGATGTCCCCCAACAGAAGAATGGATAAAGGAAATGTGGTATATTTACACAATGGAGTGTTAATCAGATGTTAAAAATAAATGACATCACGAAATTTTCAGGCAAATGGATGAAACTAGAAAAACGTCATCCTAAGTGAGATAATCCAGACTCAGAAAGATAAGGATGGTATATATTCACTTATATGTGGACAATAACCATTTAATAAATGGTAACAAAGCTATAACCCACAAACCCAGAGAGGGTAGGTATAGAGGAAGGGGGACATATGTATCTCCCTTGGAGGGAAAATAGAATAACTATTATGAGTAGGTTTAGGGGATAGGAACTGGATGATCAGATGGAGAAGGAGAAGAGAGATAGGGTTGAGGAAGGGAATGTGGGGGACAGACAGCTAGAACTGAGGTGAATTTGAGGGGTGGTATGGAAACCTAGTACAGTGGAAACTTCCTAAAAATGTATGAAGGCAATATATATGAAGCTTTTAAATACTGAGGGAGATGGAGTCCCAGGGTCATCGCTTGTTACGAAATGAAGCTTCCAGTGCTGGGACTGCTTACATCCAATTGAGTTGCTGACCAATGGGGCCCTATGGAAATCTTTAAACAATCCAAGCTGATGCCAAGACATTAAGTTGCTGTGATCAAACTGACAGGAAGTCTGCATTGCTTAAGACAACACCCACACCACTCCTTGAACATGGAAAGATTGACCTGATGCCTACATAGAACCTTCACCCCATGTTCTAGTATCTTTTGTATGGGAAGGAATTCTGCAAGCTATCAAAAAAGAAATGTAAGCACCATTCCAGCCATAAAACCTTTGATCTACAATCTTTCCTGCCAGCCAAATATTCTAGGGCAATTGTGGCATAAAGTTTGTGAGAGTAACCAACCAATCTCTGATTTGACTTAAGACCCATTCCACAAGGAGGAACCCATACCAGATAATGCTTGCATTACTGTGAACCAGAGACTAGTTAGCCCAGAGACCACAGGTAAAACCAAATAAGTAACAATAAAATGACTCCTAATGATATTCTGCTATACTTATAGATTGGTGCCTTATTCAGCCATCATCAAATCAGACTCATAACAAGACATTTTACACACACACACACACACACACACACACACACACACATACACACACACACAGTCCTTGGAACACACATCTCTAGGATGTCTGCATAAAACTCCTCCTCTCAGAGCTCAGAGAACCCTGTGGAAGAGGAGGCAGAAAGAATGTGGAAGCCATAGAGGATGGAGGACACCAGGAGAATAAGGCCCTTTTAGTCAATTGAACTCACTGAGACTGAAGCAGCAAGTACAAAGCCTACATGAGTCTGCACAAGGTCCTCTTGAATATATGTTATAGCTTTCAGTTTAATGTTTTTATGGGACTCCTGAGTGTGTGAACAAAGAGTGGGTCTCTGATTCTTGTGCCTTCTCTTAGGGCTCTTTACCTTCTGTTGGTTTGCTTTGTCCAACTTCAATGTGATAGCTTTTGTTTTATCTTTTTATATTTTCTTTTGTTGTTATCTCTTAGAAGCCTTTCTTTTCTCATGACAGACAGAAAGGGAATGGATCCAGATGGGAAAGGAAGTAGGGAACAACTGAGAGAAGTAGAGGAAAAGGAAACTGCAATCAGGATATTGTATGAGACGAGAGTCTATTTTTAACAAAAGAAGAAAGATGCAGATATTGGTAGATTAGATGTTATGATACAATTGTATGCTCTTTAAAATTATTTCAAATATATTGATATAGGAAGGTTGGAAATGACAAGATAGAAAATATATATCATTCAAACAAAAAAAAGGATTGATTACATGAAAATCAGATATTGATAAGCTTAGAGCAAGGGAAATTACTAGAGAAAGAGAGGGAATGTATAATTTAATCTTAAAGGTGTGTACTTAAGACAGCACAGCCCAAAATATGTGTGCAGAAAGTAATAGAACTTAGGGGAGAAATACATAAACCCATGTCTATGGTTAGAGATTTCAATATTCATGTTTTTCTTCAACATTCATGCCTAACTAAACTCAGCAGAGATTGGGATAGTGGTGAGGTTTAGCAGTTAAAAGTTCTTGCTTCATAATTGTGGGGATTGGAGTCTGAATCCCAGGACCGATGTATCACGCCCTGCATTCTCTTCATGCCTGTAACATGGCTTCCAGCTTAACCAAGAGAAAAAGAGCCTCAGGTTCAAGGAGACAGCCTGCCTCAAGGGAATATGTGGAGAGTAATAGAGGATCACACCAAGTGATCTTTCTGGCCTCCACATGTGCAGAGTTACACACACACACACACACACACACACACACACACACACCCCACATACATTCACAAACATGCCTACATAAATTTAAGAAAAGATTTCTACACTACTATCAATTGAGAGCATAAAATCAATATTGATGGAAAGCTTCACCTAATGATCAGTGAATGACGGTTTGCCTACATGCTCAGAGGACATGTACTAAAATATACAATGTCCTGGATCATAAAGAAAAAACTTCAACCAGCGTTAGTAAAAATTTTCAGTGTTTTCTAAGCACTGTAGAAGCAAACCAGAACTTAGTAACAGGATGAACAGGAAAATTACCTGTGGACTTCTTATATTTTATAATTCACAGGTGAATTATAAAACTTCAAAGGGATTCTATATTTATGCTGCACTGAATATAAATGAAAATATAGCTTATCAAAAAACACATGATCCAGCTTTTTAAAAAGAAGGGCTAAGAGGAAAATTCACAGTACTACATACACACACTAGAAAAGGTGAAAGACTATAATGGAAATAACTTGGTAAAATTGCTTTGGAAATTAATCTAGCACTCTTATAGAGCTGAAATCTCATGTATTATCTACACCAGCAATTCCATTGCTGAGTAAAAATCCATGGAAATATGTCTAACAGTGGCCAAGTTCATAAATGTAGGTGTCTGGCATTGACCCACTCACTGTCTTACTAAAGAAGCATTGTTTTTTCAAATGTTGGAAAGGGCAAGAGAGCTTTATGAGAACTCGTTCATAAGGCATCAGCCCCATTTGTGAAGACTTTGTCCTTGTGATCTAAGAATCTCCCAGACTGTATATGTCCTAACTGCTACAGTGGGGGTTAGAACAACAAAGAAATTTGAGATGATATAATCACTCAGTTCAGAGTTGTGTTACTGTGGGTTTGCTTGTATGTCTTCATGTCTGCATGTAAAATTTACAACTACAAACAAAAGGGGGTAAATATAAGACAGAAGTTTGCATTCAAGACATCTAGAGGATTCCTGAAAATTTGCATAGTGCTTTCCCTAATATGTCATGTACTTTCCCATCCATATACACTTATTTTAAATTTTAATTTATAAATAAGACATATCAAGATATTAACAATGATAACTGAAGCAAAGTATAACAAATATAAGAATTTGTTATATTAAAATTTGCTTAATTTTTTTTCTTGTATTTTCTGTTTAGTATTTCCTGAACATAGGTGACCCAAGTTACCAAAGCACAATTTAGAGGGAATATGTACATATATGTAAATGATGACTTCAGTTTGTTTAAAAATAAACAAATGAAACAGGAAGAAACTTGAGACATCACAGAACATAGACAGAAAATATTTATCAAATAATAAACAGACATGAAGTAGGAATGATCACCCCCATCATGACTCCACCTCTGCTACATCATGAATAGATTAATCCACATAAGTGTATCTATCATTCTTTATGTGGGACATGTCTTTTTGTGGGAGATGACTATTAACCCAGGGACTGACAACTAGTCAGCATGTAGAGAGTAAGAGAATACAGAGTATACTGCTCAGTCCTAAACAGGACATCTATATCAGACTCCTTTACCTCAAGGATGTGGGATCATTATGGAAGAGGAAGTGAATGACTACAGGGAAACAATGTTTTTCAGACATAACTTTGCAGTTACACATATGAACTCACATCAGTTATAAAAGCATGCATACCTTTCCAAGATTGGGGGAGCGGGAGACCCCAGCTGGATCAAGAACAGAGAGGGAGAACAAGGAATAGGAGACCATGATAAATGAAGACCACATGAGAATAGGAAGAAGCAAAGTGCTAGAGAGGCCCACAGAAATCCACAAAGATACCCCCACAATAGACTGCTGGCAATGGTTGAGAGATAGCCCGAACTGACCCACTCTGGTGATGGGATGGCCAAACACACCCTAATTGTCGTGCTAGAAACCCCATCCAATGACTGAGGGATCTGGAAGCAGAGATCCACGGCTAGGCCCTGGGTGGAGCTCCGGGAGTCCAATTAGTGAGAAAGAGGAGGGTCTATATGAGCGAGAATTGTTGAGGCCAAGGTTGGATAAAGCACAGGGACAAATAGCCAAATGAATGGAAACACATGAACTATGAACCAATGGCTGAGGGGCCCCCAACTGGATCAGGCCCTCTGAATGGGTGAGACAGTTGATTGGCTTGATCTGTTTGGAAGGCATCCAGGCAGTGGGACCTGGTCCTGTGCTCATTGCATGAGTTGGCTGTTTGAAACCTGGGGCTTATGCAGGGTTGCTTGGCTCGGCCTGGGAGGAGGGGACTGGCCCTGCCTGGACTGAGTATACCAGGTTGATCTCAGTCATGGGGGAGGCTTTGCCCTGGAGGAGGTGGGAATGGGGGGATGGGGGGAGAACAAGGGAATCCGTGGCTGATATGTAGAACTGAATGGTATTGTAAAATAAAAAAAAATAAAAAAAAAGATTGGAAGGATGGTCATGAAATCCCACCCCTAGCTGAAATTTTGTGGAATATTAGTTGAAGAGGTGTTACATTTGTTTATGCTCTGGAACATTTGTTTAAGGATACAAAGGTGTCTTGCATTCTTTTATGTTGCCTGTCTAAAACACCTTAGTGGTCTAATAAAGAGCTGACTTCCAATGGCTGGCAGCAGGGAAAATAGTAGTAGGAGAAATCTGGAAAGAGAAGATCGAGGAGCAAGAAAAGATGAAGAAGAGAGGACGTCAGGGGCCAGCCACCCAGCTACATAGCAAGCCACAGAGTGAGAATTAAAGGAAGATACATAGAACCTAGAAAGATAAAAGCCTAGAGGCAAAAGAAAGGATAATTTAAGAAAAGCTGGCTAGAAACAAGCCAAGCTAAGGCCAGGCATTCATAAGGAAGAATAAGCCTCCATGTGATTATTTGGGAGCTGGGTAGCAGGCCCCAAAAGAGCAATGAGTAAAGCAACCAACAACCCTGAGGAGCTACTGATGACAGTTAAGAGGAGGAGAGTCAGTTTTCTTAAGGGGTGCATCACCTAAAAGGCTATTTATGAACATATTGGCAGCATGAGGTGATCTTAGTGGATTTAGAAAACTATGAAATTGGGAAAGAATATGAAATTTAGGAAGACTATGAAATTGGGAAAGAATAGTGACAGTAGGGGAATAGGGTTATATTGGATATGAGGGAGTGAAAGGTATATTTAATCAAAACAGTATGTGCATATATGAAATGCTCAAGCAATAAAAATGTAAATAAGCATGGCTGTATGTACCTATTATCCCAGCACTTGGTAGGTGAAGACAGGAGAATAAGAAGTTCAAGGTAATCCTCAACGACATAGTGAAACTCTATGAAAACAAACAAGTAAACATGAATAGTGAAAATTATAGAAATAAGGTCATGTCTATGTCTATAAATTAAAAAATTAATGGAAAAGAAACACTCTGATCTTGCTAAACATATACAAAATCTAGGAAATTAAAGTTTACAAATGTCTAGAAGCAAAGAATTAACAAAGGCAGGGCAAATCTTGGCAAAGACCAAAGGAAAGTCATGATATTAAAATCAAGTGAAAATAAAATTAGGATAATTTCATTTTGAAAATGATAGCCCTTTATGAAGATGCTTCATAGATACTCGTTTGTTTTAGGTCTCTAACACCCAATCTCCGAATTTGACAGGTAAAGCAAGAAAAACAAACAGAACAGGTCTGAAAGGACAGTCAGTGAGGAAGCTTTGATATGTATGTGTAAAAGTACCAAGGCTGCATGTTTTATTAGCAGGTTTTCTAAAATTAGGAAAAAAAATCTTTTTAAATGTACATAAAACTGCTTTTAAAAATTGATTTTATAGTACATCAAAGAAAAGAATGAATCGCAATTTATTGAAAAGATACAACCCAACATATTTTAAAACTGTGGGTGAATATTGTAGCATAATAGGAAAAAAAGACAAATGAGTTTGAAATATTTCAAAGAAAAATTAAAATCTCCATTTGCAAAGATATTATCAACTAGTACTGAAACAACATTGTAAAATAGACATTATCTAAGAAAGTCTTTTTAGTATGCTCTGTGTAGCTCCTGTACTGTTGAATTTCTGTGGCTGAAAGGCACATAGACTGCTTTAGAACTCGATTCATGTGGACTGAAGGTCAGCTGTGACTTCCCTCCACCCTGTAGCTCTGCTCCAAGGTGTGCCTCTGTTCAGGCTGTAACCAAGGCATTCACTTATGCCGACTGTTGGCATAGCAATAGTCAGTCATGTGACAGAAGGTGGTATGGCCCTCTTACAGGGAATGAGCAGAACGGATATTTGCAGACAATGTCACAATCTCCACAGCACGAAAGCAGTGTGCAAAGTGAAGTGCATGTGAACAGATGAAGGAAAATATGATGGCATCTATATCTAGAAAGGTCTTTTGATACATTTCAATAAAGTAATAGTAATAAAATAGTAAATGAGGGACACAGTGGAATCTTCATGTGTTAAGTGATCTATAAACATGTCAAAGTAAACAACACCATGCATGGGAATAATGTTAGAAGCCAGGAACAAACAATAACGGCAGCACCACATCTGTGAGTTGTTCTACATGACCTAGACAAGAAAGAAGAAAAAGGGGAAAGAAAGACAGTAATCAACTACTCTCCCTTGCAAGCAATCTAGTCATCTACACAGAAAGCATAAAATAATCTCTACACTGCTTGAGGGGTTAAAATAGTTTACTGGAGGAGGTAAATTAAAGATCAGTGTGCAAAACCATTTGTGCATGCACTGCATATTCTTCCACAGCACCCTGCATTCCACAGTGGGTACTGGAGCATAAGTCAAGGTGGAGCAGAACTAGTGGGAGAAACAGCTAAGCAGAATCCACAGAGGTTACACTAGGGAAAAGAACAGAGTCAAGTGCTGTGCCCTTGGGCGTTTAAGATTTTTGTCAAAACTGCAGTAATGACATAACATTTCATTTTCTTGTCAAAAATCAAATAGAAAAGTCAAAGATGGGTGAGCCAATAAGCAGACTTATTTATTTTTGAAAATTGATGTGTGAATATGAAGAAGTATCAGTTAATGAGTAAAGAATTGGGACAAGTGTTCAGACTCCCAAGTGTGTTGTTATATATATATATATATATATATATATATATATATATATATATATATATATATATATAAACAGTTTGCTATGTGGTACAGGCTAGCCTCAAATTGACAATCTTCCTTTCTCATTCTTTCAAGTATTAGCATACACCACCATCCCAGGATTCAGAATACCATCAGATTTTAAGTGGAAATTTCTTTTTAGAACTGGGTCCAGACAGCCAACATAGTGCAGGAGTAGAATGTTTGCCTAGCATGAACCAGGCCCAGAATTTGATTCATAAAGAAAAATTAAAGCAGGGCAGTGGTGGTGCACGCCTTTAATCCCAGCACTCGGGAGGCAGAGACAGGTGGATCTCTGTGAGTTTGAGGCCAGCCTGGGCTACAGAGTGAGTTCTAGGAAAAACACAAAGCTACACAGAGAAACCCCATCTTGAAAAAAAAAAGAAAAAGAAAGAAAAATTAAATCTGTACTTTTCTATAAAACATTTATAGCCCAGAATGGCATTAATGTAAAATTCAAAATGTATGTGAAACAAAAATGATATTAGGATTCTTTGCAACTACATGTTTGATATATACCCTTAGCTATATTTCCCATATAAAGCCTTCATCTGTTTCCAAGCACCTTCTAAGGAAGTGCTATATGTCTATATTATTGCGGTTGGTTTTTAAGGTCAACTTGACACATGTTAAAATCATCTAAACATGGAATCTTACCCAAAGAACTGTCCCAGTAGCCTTAATAGATGTGGGAAGACCCACCTCAATTGTGAGCGACCCCTTCTGGTAGCAGTCCAGACTAATAAAAGGTGTGTTGGAAGAAAGACAAGTCACCTTTTGCTCTCTTGGTCTTCCTTCTTGCTGCCTAGTTGACTTAACTTGTTGATTCTGATTCCTTCACTGATGTTAGAACTAAAGTTTCCAGGCTTCCATCTTACACTAAGGATGAGCAGCTCTGCAGAAATCATACAGGGTTTTGTACCAAATCGTAGTTGGTCTGCCTTGTGTACTGAGTGGCAACAAGATTGTAGGCATCACCAGTGAGTGTCAGTTAGGGAATATGCCAACTGCTAGAGCACCAATCTTAAGGACCAGCCTCTCAGGTAGGATCCAGCTGTTGTTGTTATGTTAATGTACACTTATTTAGTAAATTCTTATATGCATATGCATATAAATAACAAGAATTCTCATGCTCATAAACACACACACACACACACACACACACACACACACACCTATCCCATTGCTTCTATTTATATAAAGAACCCTGACTAATACAAATTGTAGTTCCAGAAGTGGGATATTGCTGTGACAGACGTATTCATATTGTTTTGAGGAGGACTGTGAAAGTTTTTGGTACATTTTTTTTTTTTGTTACATTGTGCTGGAACAGCCATGAGTGCTCAAAGCTCAATGCTCTGTGGGAGCATGGAAGATTAGAATGCTGAGAGCAATGCATACGGAGGCCTAGAGTGTGCAGTTTCAGAGGAAACAAAGACTATAAGGCTCATGTTTTTAATTTAAAAAAAAATCTATGGTTTCTATTTAGCTGATTAAGAAGAGACCAGCAATATTAAGGTGAAATCTTCTGAGAATATTTCCTTAGAGGAAGCGCACAGAAGCCACGGTTCAGAGGGACCATAGCCATGTCTCAAGCTGGCAACCTTAGTTAGTTTTAAGTGTACTCTATATGGTAGTAGTACAGGTTTTGATGACATGGAAGCTACAGGGTTCAAGGGGTCATGGAATAACCCTGAGGCTGGCACCACATCATGAGAGGCCAGGAAATGCCATTGGTAAAGGTAGTGTAAAAATTCTGAGACTGAGAGGGTCATGAATAGAGGCTGAGGCTTGGCACCATTTGGTAGAATTTGTGTCCCTGAAGAGAGACCAAGAGAACATTAGTGAAGGTGCGGCCTCAGTAGCAGTGAAAACTTCACTGTATTGGAGACTCCAGGACTGTGGAATGGTTACCACGAACTGGCCTGAGCCTATAAGACAAGCTGTGTGTGTGTTGTGGTAACAGCCAGAGAAGTATTACTAACTACCCAAGCTTTTTGGAGTCCAGTAGAGGGAGTAAGTAGAGTGAGTGAGTCCCAGGTGTTGGACACTGAATTATTTGCACTGTTTATAGTTTTGCTTTGATACAATTGTCATTGTGCCCTTGTTCTTTTCTCTTAAAATAAGAGAATATGTGATTTATTTTGATTTACAGAAGCTCAAAATAAAGTGGCTTTGGATATGTTAAAAGTTCAGAGAGACTGAACTTTTAAAGTTCTTGAACATTTTAAAGCTGTAGCACTTTTAAAGTCATACAGTTTTTTATTTTGAATATTAACATGATCTTGGGGACAAGCAAAAAGGGAAAGTTTATGGTTTAATGATGATATACTTGTGTGTAAAGTTGACAGGGGTCAAGGGTTCTGGTTAGTTTTCTTTTGTCACCTTGACACAAATTACTGTCATCTGCAAAGAGGGAACTTCAAGTTGTGAAAAATCCTTCCATAAGATTTGCCTCTGTTCAAATATGTCAAATTTTAAGTGATAAATGATTGATGTGCGAGGTCTCTACTCACTGTGGGTGGTGCCCCTAGACTGATCAACCTGTGGAAAGGAAGTCAGTAAACAACATACCTCAATAGCCTCTGCTTCTGTTCCTCCTTGCAGGTTTCTACCCTAACTTCCTCTCATACCCTGTAAGGAAAAATAGACTATTTCCTCCCCACTTGGCTTTTAGTCATAGTGTTCGTCACAGCAATAGAAAATAAAATAGAACAATATTCTAACTATCTATAGAATACCAACATAAATACTCCTAATACTAGCTACATTTTTTTGTTTTGTTTTAACATAACAGGTTTCTAATTGTTTTGTTTTGTTTTATATCAAAGCATTTTTATGTTAATTTCACTTTGCTTCTTATTGTACTATACCACTTAATTCACTGTTCTTATTGTCCTTTTTGAAGTTTCTCATAACCAAACTGATTAGAATTATTTGAAGGTTCTTTTGGCTGGTTCATTTGCTATGGAGTAATTGCATCATCTGGTTGTTAATTTGCTTATTTGCCTGGCCCTTTTTCTTACCATAACGTACTAGCTCACATGTTTTGCATTTGATTGGTGATTTTTTTTTTCTCTCCATAAGTGTTTCTCCAAGCCCAGTAGTCTCCTGATATTTTCAACGTGGTAATCCAGAGGACTCATCAAAAACAAAATTTGACCTGCCATTTAAATCCAAACATGACTAGACCCTCTAAATAATGAGCTAGAATAGCAAGGCAAAATTTGTGTGTACTGGTTTTGCTTTTACTATCACATCTCAAATCTCCTTGTTCAGCTAACAAATTGATTCAGTTGTATATGTATTCTTTATTTTCTTGACAAGGTTTTGCTCTTTGTATAAATATGTATAGCCAAACAATAAATTTTTCAGATGTCATTTCTGTTGAGAATTGTGCATAAATGAATCCTTGGGCATGTTTTTCTGTTACTTCCTTTTAGACACAATAGCATATTGTTAAGCTGTATCCAAGGTGCATGACCCAAGCTGTCTTTTTGCTTCATTGGGGAGTCTAATGTGTAACTACCCCATAAGCCATCATAGATCCACCACTCTCCCTTCCACCACTTCAGTGTGGATTCTTCTCTGTGGTTTCAAGTATTGTTGTTACTGTTTGCATTCTTGTATACAGAAGCTATTATTATAGATTTATGATTTTTTATGGATTCTTAACCAAGAATGGGATTTCAGAAGTGTGATGTAAGTGAAATCTCAGTGTTACTAGAGAGTGCTAGATTTGTTTCCAAAGCAAAAGCACAAC
The DNA here is from genome assembly GCA_902168405.1 of Peromyscus aztecus. Classification (NCBI taxonomy): domain Eukaryota; kingdom Metazoa; phylum Chordata; class Mammalia; order Rodentia; family Cricetidae; genus Peromyscus; species Peromyscus aztecus. Next base: position 13,425 of record CABHPQ010167991.1, on the reverse strand, counting down.
CTTGCTCTCACTTCAATGAGGAATAGCACATCCTATAAGGCTGTGACCCTCCTAACAATTAGTGACACTGTCAGAATTCATTTTGATTTTCATCTTAAATAAAAACTGAGTCCTATGAGAGCTAGAACTGCCATTTTCTGATTCTAATGAGAAAGTATTTTTAAAGTGCTTTTTTTATTTGTTTGTTTGTTTTAATCCTAGGAACTTCCTCGTCTTTAAAACATGAAAAGTGGTCTAATTTATTTTGCTCATTTATTTATTTAATATTTCTTGCTGATTTCAAGTTCTTTAAATATTTTGTACTAACTGTTAGATTATATGGTTTGAAAATCTCTCAGTGCCTTTACTTGATTTAAAGTAAGATGATATATGGAATTCCTTAATGTCACATTTATCCATGTATCTACTTAGCACTGAAGATGGAAAAAAAACTGTCAAATGACAAGTAAATTATAAAATTTATTAAAATATACCCAGCAATTCTGTCTCAGTAAGCTATGCTGTCTCAGCAATAACCAAGTACATAAACAGCTCAATACGGAAAGAGAAAATGTAAAACTGTTTTGTCTCACTAGCAAAAGAAAATAAATGAGAATTTATATTATGTGATCACTCTTTCTCAACTACCAAAATAAGCAAAATTTTTTAAAAATTGAAAATACAGTGGCTAAAGAGGCATTGACTATATAATCTATCGGATAGCTCAGTAAACCTGTAGCATTGGTCTCACCTGGGAGCTTGTTAGAACTTCAGATTCTCAGGTCATACCCAAGACCTAACTCAATCAGTCTCTGTGTGTTAACAAGAGCTTCAGGTGCTCATTAAAATTCAAATAACATCAGTCAAAAATCTCACTTTTGAACCTAAAATGTGTTACAAGTCTGTTGGAAAAATAACTGAGCAATGTTTTCTAGACAAAGCTTTTGCACAGCTCTGTAGAAAGCTTATTACAGGAAACAATAAAGCATCCAAACTCACAGGTTCTGTGGAAGGAAGTCACAGTCACAACCTTGTTCTATAGAAAAAGACACTCACAAGTAAGCTCACAATAAAACTTCCCAACTGCCTAAAAAACACCATACAGGGTGTTATTGCATGAATTATGTTTAAAACACATTACAAAACTTTATCAACAAAAAAAAGATACTTGACATACAAGAGTTATTTCCAAATTCTACCAATACCCTTGATGTGTCTTATTCAAATGTACCGTCCATAGAGTCTAATGAACTGGAAGGATTAACAAAAGGAGCCAAGCAGACCTATGGAATTGAAAGGGTTCTGTTGCTTATTTATGTGTGTGTGTCTTATCTGTGCTTCCCAGTTTCCCACACACACCGATCTTCTACCACTAGGATTTAATAAGAGTCTCAGTTCCTTATTGCTGAGATTCAAGAACAGTCTCTTGGAACATGTGTGGTACTTCTCACTGTTTCCCTAGCATCGGACCCTAACGACCTTCTTCCAAGATGCCACCAAACTCAGTCTGGGAGTTCTGTGTATCACCGTGAAACCTCAGGCAACTTCACTTGGCACTTGAGTGTTGTGACCAAGAAAGACTAAATCCAGAAGGATGGAGCATTAACATCAACATTTATTTACCAAGTTTCAGAAAGCATCTGAGATGTTAAGAAAAACAGTGGGAGTGAATAGGTTTTGGCTGCATCTTTGGAAATCAATCTAGTTATATGAACAAAGCTAACTTTTTATCCTTCCTCCCTCCACTGTGCAGAGACAGTTGCCCAAATTGTCTTTCATCTGTCTTGATGTCCTTGAATTCCTGATCCTCCTGCCTCCACTTTCCAAGGGCAGGGATTAAGTCACTGTCACCATCCCCTGCATCCCCTGCATCCCCTTTTGATCTCTTCTTTGGTGTTGGTACAGGGAAATCCTACACAGGGCCCTGTGCAGTAGACAAGTGCTCTAATACCAAAATACGTTTCAAGCCCAACTCTTGAAATTTGTCTTGGCATTCTCTCTAGATCTAGTCCATGCAGACCACAATTCACATCTCATTAAGGATCAGAGGAGCTTTCATTCCCCCCTGGTGTCAGTACATGCAATTAGAATAGAAGCTTATGTGCCATGATGGATGAGTTTTTCAAGAAAATCTGAACCTTCTGGAATTGTGGAGTTGGGCAGAAAAATGTTGTCCTAACAGTTTGAGGAAAACAAACCAGAACAATTCTGCAAGACTTTCAGTCTTCCAGCACTTTTTTTCTTCCTTAAATAATTGACAAGAATTTTCACACCAGACAGGCTTTTTCAGCCCTTTGCAGATCTAATAAAGATGAATGAAGAGTATGCAGGCACAGTAAAGCAGAGAAACGGGCAGATCAGGAAACAAAGAAACATTTCAACAGCTCATATAACAGGTCTTTCTATAGTGAAAGAGAAACGGTCATAAAAAATAGGGGATATAAAACAATGAATGTGCTAACTTTTAAACATCTTTCCTATGGAGTGATGATAAACGATTGCTTTGCTTTTGCAGAGGCATGGCTAATACTTGCCAAAAGTATTTTATGGTAGGGATGTGCAAGGACTTACCTCAATGTTATTAAGGCTCCACTTTAAGGTTGTTGGTTATATAATCAGTGTTGCTATGGTGAAGGAAAGCATTTTCCTCCCACAATGCAAGAATTATGTCAAGTAGCATAAGTTTTCATAAACAGATTACATTGGCACTGATGACATTATTCAGATCAGATGCAGAAAGAAAAGCAAACTGCAAAGGAAAAATGCAACCCAACCAGGAGCCAGACCTATAGAAGAAAGTTCTATCTCTTCTCTAGCTATCTCTATCCCCACTCTCTGTCTCTCACCTAGAGCACTGGGGGTGGGGACTTAATAGATTAAGTGCCTGCTGGGCAATCATGGTGACTGGAATTCTGATCTGCAGAATTCGTGTAAATGGTCAGTAGTCAGGGCAGCCTGTGAGCATAACCTTACCTCAAAGGGAACAGAGACAGCATGGCTTGCACACAGTCCATATATCCCCTCCCACATACATTAACACACCTACACCTTCTTATGCACACCACATACAGAGACACATGCAAACAAAAGGAGAAAAAAACCATCTAAAATGTCACCACTCAAAAAAAGTACTAGTATTTGCATATGCAGAAATCCAGATAAATGTGCAAACTGTTTATGAATAATGGTCAAGACACATTGTGTTTTCTAAAGAAAATGACAAAATGACTTCCCGGCTCATGAAAATTTATTATTCATCAATAGTTCTGTATATTTTATTGTATGAATACAATATTCTGTAATGTTAATGTCTCGATTATTTAATATGAATACTGTTTTTATTCTTACACTTTTATAAATAAATATGCCTTAAGACATCTGCATATACAATATTTTGTAATCCTCTGTGTTCTTACAGGAAATTCCCAAAATCATGTGTCATACAGGTTTCACATTTTAATTTACATTCTCTCCCTTCTCCCCCTCCCCCGTGTGTGTGTGTGTGTGTGTGTGTGTGTGTGTGTGTGTATGTGTGTGTGTGTGTATTTGCATATATAATTATATTTTATCTGAAAATGATTTACCAAGTTAATCTACATTTAATACCACTGGTACACATTTGAACAATGTTTGACATTAACACTTTTTAACTTTTTAATCTATGAGATAAGTATATTCTTATACTCATGGGGAGGAAAAAACTGTATTTTTAATAATTCATTATCTTGCTTCATTCTCTTGATGAAAAATATTTTTCATTGTAATGTACATATTAAAATATTAATTTATCAATATTTTGAAAATGAGTAATACCTTTGTTTCATATAATTTTTAAGAAAAAGTATAAGCAGTATATAAAAATGAACATAAATTTATGAATACTTATAATAAGTCCAATTATGAGTGATATGTCAACATGAAGTACCATTTTTGTGAAAATTTACCTATTTTTAGGAAATAAAATGGGAATAAATAATCAAAACTAAAAAAAAAATTGATGAACGCTAACTCATATAAAGAGATCAATCCCTATAGTTCAGACTTCGAAATTGATTCTGTGAAAAGAAACTCTAGAATACTTTAAAGTGAAGTAAATGTGAAAAATATAAATGTAAGATACAAAATTAATAACAAAAATAATTAACCATGAACCTTGCAAGAAACTAGAGAGCAAGCTGACAATAACTCAATTTTTCCAATTGTACATATAAACAGAAAAAGTATTTTTATAAAAAATGTAATTTGAACCAGTCATCCTGTCAAAATTGTGGTAAAAGCAGAGAGATGATTGTTCTGAGAATCACCAGCAACTAGCAGTTCAGAGGAAGGGCTCAGGGGATGACTCAGTAGTTACAAAGCTTACTGTAAGCTTTAGTTTCTGTTTCCAATTTTAGGATCAAAAATGTTGACAAAGGCAACTTAAGGGAGAAAGGGCTTATTTCAGCTCACAGTTCAGTATTACAAATCACCATGACAGAGAAGTCAAGGCAGCAGGGACTTGAAGTAGCTGCTCACATGGCACCTACAATCAGGAAGCAGAAAGAGAAGTGAATGCTGGTGTTAATCTCACTTTCTCCCTTTTTCATAGTCTGGGATCCCACCCCAGGGAGCGATGCCACCCACAGTATGTGGGTCTTCAGACCTCAACCTAATGAAGATAACCTCCCACAGGCACTCCTGGAGGCTAACCTAACCTAGCTAATCCCTCACAGGTGTGCCTAGAGACTTATCACCATCACATCATGCAAGGAAGACTACCTGAGTTTAGAGCTCCTGAACCCTACTGCAAAAATGGAGCTGAGAAGATCCCGATAGAGATGAGTGGGTCCCTAGAGTCTGCTGACTGGTTAGTCTTGTCAGATCATTAGACTCTGTATTTACTATGAGACCTGTCTTAAAAAATAAGAAGAAATTGATAGTGGAAGACTCCTGACACTAACCTTTTGCCTCCACATCCATGCATAGACATGAGTACTTAAGGATATACACAGGGGCATATACAAGCAATAAACACACACACACACACACACACACACACACACACACACACACACAGGAATAAGTGTGTATAATGTCAGGAAACTAGATAGCAAATCATAAAAGTGGGGAAGGAGGTTTTTCATGGTAGGAAATAGTAAAACATGTGTGAAATGAAACTGGAATACAACAGTCAGAGTTGAATGTGGCCCAGAGAGACAAAGGAAATGGCAGTGGAGTGTGGGGAGCATAAGCCAAACCTAGGAATGTATGAGAAAGAAAGAAGGAAACCTAATAATGAATTAGCTAATTAAAGCAATTTTTTAAAAGAGTTTAGCCTGAAATAATCAACGTAGACGAACAGAACGGTTCTCAGAAACCTTATGTTAAGTGAAAGTTTCAGAATCAACAGTAAGGAGCCTTCCAACAAGTAGTTCAACTGAGGAGGCCTTTGAGGTTACACCAATGCAGAATTTGGCACAGGATTTAGATACCCACACGAACTAGATTGGAAAAACCTATTTCTGAAGACATGTCATGTATTGTTCACAAGACCTAAAGGATAGAGCTAGAACAGGATGTATGTCTCCACCCTGCTGACAAGCATTTGTAATGCCATGGGTTTTATGTAGGCTGCAAGAAAAGAGTTTCAGTTATTACTCAACTGTGGACCCTGAGTATACACTACCAACTTGATGTCCATCCTGCAATACTGGCAAATTAGAAATGGGCTAACCAACTCTATTGCAATCATATTTAAGGTGTGCTCCACAGGAGGGAATTTATGTCTGAAATAAGCTGAATCAAAAGTCTATGGTGCTGTGGGATGGTCTGTATGTTAAATGTGTTGCTCTGATTGGTAAATAAATAAAACACTGATTGGCCAGTAGCCAGGCAAGAAGTATAGGTGGGACAAGCACAGAGAAGTCTGGAAAGTAGAAGGCTGAGGGGAGAGACACTGCCAGCCGCCGCCATGACAAGCGAGATGTAAGGTACTGGTAAGCCACGAGCCACGTGGCAACTTATAGACTAATAGAAATGGGTTAATTTAAGATAGAAGAACTATATAACAAAAAGCCTGCCACGGCCATACAGTTTATAAGCAATACAAGTCTCTGTGTGTTTACTCGGTTGGGTCTGAGCAGCTGCGTGACTGGTGAGTAAGAGAGATTTGTCCTGACTGTGGGCCAGGCAGAAAAACTCTAGCTACACTATGGCTGAGGAGAGAAACTACTGTTAATGTTTCACTAAATAGTGAGGATCTGGCCATTAAGATTTTGCCTTAGTAACATTTATATCCGTAGATTAGTGTTCCTGTCGGGCTTATTAGACGCTTGTTTGTTCTATGGTCAATTCCAAAGGCAGAGATTCATAACTGGCCAGAAGTACTGAAACTAAGGAATTACTAAATGTGTGGCCATGAATGGGATTTCTATATAACCTTCTCCAAGGTTCAGAGAACATTTTGGAATGTAGGGTAGAAAGAATGCAAGATCTGAAAAAGGGATAGAGTCAGGTTGGATGACATCTTCAGAATAACATTGCTGTTACACTCAGGAGCCACATCTATTGAGACTACTGACACAAGACCTGCATAGACTGAGTCTGTCAATACTGCCATTGGTGAGTAAGGATCATTGAGATCCACCTCCAAGACATTTAAATAGGTAATGACAGCATTGGGAAGGGGCTCATGAAGCCCCATCCCTTCTTGAGTATTTATAAGCATTTATGTTCAGTAGGGGAGATATTTTCATTAGTGATACTGCGATTGGTTATAATATCTCATCAAGGATCTTAAATCAGTCAGAGTGAAACTCATTGGGTTATCAAATATGAAGACATAAAGATGTGAAAATAAATGGAAATAAACATAAACACATAAGGACATGGAAGTAGAAAAATTAGTGGAAAGAGGAATGGGAACAGTGAAGGCAATGGGGTGAATGTGTGAAAGCACACATATATTTATGAAAATTTGATAATTAAACACATTATATGTATAGTCAACATATGCCAATAAAAATTAGTGATGTGAAAAACAAATTCACAAAGAAACAAATATATCCATATGGGAAAATTAGGTGGTCTACAAAAATATCAAACATGTCTATAAGATGGTGCATATATTTATTCATCAGTGACTAGAGGAATGCAAACTGCATGGTGACACCACTTCCATCACCATCATCAGTGACTAAGAGAATACAGACAGATGGAGACATCACATTCATCTAAAAGTATGGCTATCAATACAAACCAAAACAAAATTAACAAATGATGGCAACAGTATGGAGACACTGGATCTATTGTGCACTATTGTTGGGAAATTAAAATGGCACATGAGGACAGTCAAGGACTGAAACAGCTAAAGGGAAGGGACACTGACTTCTCAGAGCTGTTTAGTACCTTTTCACCGGTGTAATTGTTATGGGCCAGAATGCTAAATCTGATGACTCTATGAACGATCACTAAGTTGAAGCTTAGTGATGTTTAATCTAGGCTTTCACTTTTAACCACTTTTAAAATTTTTATTGGACTGTAGGCCTTTTTATACTCAGAATAAAAATAGTATGTGTCCAGATAGGTTCAAAGAAGATTTCTCAGAGCTCTGCTCTCCACCACTCTTCATGTTCATCTGCATCTTCCAGGTCCAAGTCATCCTTATAGTTCTTAACTGCTAGAAAGCCTGTTTTCTCATAGATCTGTAAATTATTAAGTGCATTAAAATGCTGTGAGCTCATTTTAAAGTAGCAAAAGGAAAGACATATTCACTTTGTGCAATAATGTAGGTTTGGTGTCCCTGAGCACCACTCATTAGGCAGAAGATGCACAACTAACCCTAAGCCATCTTAGTTCTACTCAAGGAGGTATCATTGCTTGGATTCATCTGTCTTATTGTTCTACATGTCTGTGAGTTGCAGAGAGCTGGTGCCCCTTGAAGACACAGGAGAAAAATCACCCTATACAGCCATGAGCAATGGTAATGTTAGTTCCTGGAGAAAAACAATTTTTAAAAATTCACCAGGATCTCTCAAATACAGCTAAACTACAAATAGAATCACACACTACTGACATGAAAGTTAGAACCCATTCTCTCCCTTAAATCTTTTGCAGAAATGAATAAAGGCAAGTTAAGGGAAATTTCCTTTCAAAAATATCTGGTATACTTTAATATGAAGTGAAGGATAAATAGATTAAGCCTCATTTACACATGTAGAGGGTCTCTGGATAAATCAGAAGCTGTCAAACATTGTAAATGAACGACACTGAGGTTGTTGTATGAAGTTGTCCAAGGAGGGAAGGCTTCCAGTGAAGTCACTACAAGAAGAAACAGCAACAGGTTCCCCAATACATTTATTTTGTTTGGCTGAAATGCCAACAGCACTTCTGCCTTGGCTTGTGACATTTCCAGACACCTGGATGAAGGACAAGCACATTGTCCTTCACACACAGTAAGCAACAGATTTTCTTTGTTTCAATGGAATGAAGAAGTGAAAAAAACTCTCTCCTTGAACAAATTCTGAATCTGGTCTTCATGAGCCCTGTTCCTGGTTTGATATTGCCCTTGGACTTGGTTCTTGGCAGGCTGAGTCAGTCTACTTTCAGCAAGTATTTTGCTGGGTTGGTTGTAAACTTTCTGTGCTAGATCTGGTCAAATTCCTAATATACTGCATTGGATACTTTGTTATTATGATCTGACTACATCAAGAATCCTACCAAGTTGCTTTAACTCAGATTCCCCTGTATCCCTGATTTTCTCCCTTAGCAACGTTCCATCTTTGGACTCCAGAGGCACTTTGCCTCCTGTCTACAAATTCTGCTTGTCCACTTTGTGTTTTTAATTGAACCTTCTTTCCCAGCTATTTCAAAAATTCTTTACAGTAGCTCCCACTGAAAGCACTCTCCTATATCATCCATTAATGAACATCATGACAACGTTGTTCCTTAATAAAGCACATCCAGAACAGCAATTTCTAAGTCAGCTTCCTCTTACAATGTACCCGATAAACAGCTACTTAAGTCCGGAGATGAAGCTATTTAGTTTGGAGCAATTATATGAAGGCATATAAGACACAAAGAACAAAAGATGACTTGAACATAAATACTGACGTTCCCCAAGAGTGAAATGGAGTATTTGGCATGTAACATCATTAGTTCAGGCATTGGAAGAGCTGCTTGTTGGCCTCTAACTTCTGCTACCTACCATAAGCCTGAGTCTGTGAAACTGAATATTTGCAAACAATAGCCTACTGAAAAAAACAAAACAAAACAAAAAAACCACTAATCTCCACCACTAGATGGTTGTGTTAAAGAAAATAGTCTATAACACTAAGTCTGTGAACTTTATATATAAAATACAGATATTCTGTATCATTGTGCTCAATTTTCTTCACATGGGCAAAAAGAAAAACTATTTTAGAGAGTTGTTTTGAACAATCTACTTCTTGGAATCATAAAGGAACAGGAGACACTCCAAGGGATTTCTATTTGTTTCTAAAAGATTTACCCAAACTGTGGTGACTGAAAGCATAAATCCACATTCATAAATATTCAGCCTGCCCTTTCCAGTGCCGTGTTCATGTAAACGTTCTGTAGAGCTTTAGAATCTTTTTATTTTTACTTTACTTGGTGAACGTTTGTGATTTATGTTATAGTACACACCACCATTTTCTCAAGCTGCCATCAAAGTCAGTTTTTCATTTAAGATACTTGTGTGTCTCAGAAGCTCTGTGCAAAGGTGGGATGTAGTTCATAGTATTACTTTCTTATTAAAGAACATAGGTGTGGTCAAACTCAGCAGAGCCCACACCTTCAGCTACAAGTTTAGAAGGAAAAGACATTACTTCTATGGAAGTATGTCATTTTTGCTAAACCAAAGGTACTGGAAAAAACACCTGAAATTCATGTTTTTGTTTTTGTTTTTAATTGAACAACTTTGGCCTGGAGAGATGTTCTATTGTTAAAGCACTCACTGTGCAAGAATGAGGACCTGAGTTTGGATCCCTAGTATCCATATTAAAAGCCAGATGAAACATCAAGGGGCTTGCACAGGGAAGGCCAGTTAGTCTTACCAGACCTCTGGATTCAGTGACCTTGTTTCAAGAAAAGTAGGAAAGGAAAAAAAAGGTGGAGATCCACCGAGAAAGACACTGGACATTGACCTCCCACATGCATGCATAGGGACCTGCTCTTCTTGTACATGGTCAAACACAGAAAGCTGCACAACTTGAAAGTTGGTAATTAAAGAAAAGAATGCTTTACCTGGGTATTTTATTAAGCTTTTGAAATAAGTTAGAAAATCAGCTGTGCATGTCTGTGGTGTGTTGTGTTGTTATTGCTGGTGGTGGTGGTGGTGGTGGTGGTGGTGGTGGTGGTGGTGGTGGTGTGTGTCTGTGTGTGCATGTGTGTGTGTGTATGTATGTGTGTGTGTGTGTGTGTGTGTGTGTGTGGTGTAGTGACCTTTAAGTCTCCAAAAGCTACTTCACAAAATTCAATACCCCACCATTTACTCAAGCCAACTTCTCTATTTCTGGAGTGGACAGGAGGGAAATATGAAGGAACCTGAAGAGCAATATCAGATATTGTGAAAACTGTCTAGATGTGTTAAAGAGTCAATATGAATAGGGTTGGGGACCAAATGAGCAAGAAAAAAAGATGGAAGATCACAGCCCAAAGAAACATCATCTGTCCTGACTAGGAAACATTTACTGCACTCTATGAAGATACTCTAAACCTTATTTAAGCATCAACTAGAAAGTAATGTCCATAAAGAAATCTTTCTAATCATTTTCACATGTCCTAAAATTCCCTTCCAAGTGGATACAACTTAAAGAGATTGCAAGGAACCCCAAGCTTCCACTGCACAGTGACTGCAGGTATTTGTATCTTCCTTGACTGAATCAGTTAACACAACAACTGAATTCCACAGTTCAGTTGTATCAGTAAGATTCTAGAGATGAATACTATATTCCATTGATCAATTTCCAAGGTCCTCCCCCTCTTTTCCTTTTCTCCAAGCATGGAGGAGAGGAGACAGAAGAAAGAGGGCCTAGTACAAAAGAGAGAGAGAGAGAGAGAGAGAGAGAGAGAGAAAGGGGGGGAGGGAGGGAGGGAGGGAGGGAGGGAGGAAGGAAAGAAGGAAGGAAGGAAAGAGAGAATGAGTCAGAGACAGGCAAATGAAATTCCAACTATGATTAAAAATCTATTCCAACTATGATTAAAAATCTATTATTTCATGGCAGAAATTTAAACACTTATGTATGAAGCAGTTAACTGGTACCTCAGGGAATGCGACTAAAGACTTGTGAAAAGGTTTTCCATTAGTATGAAAGATGCTGATATTTATTATTGTTTCCTCACATTGTCTCATTTAAATCACATTACAGATAATAGTTTTGTTTATTATTTCAACCTCAAAGACAAAGATGTTGAAGTGAGGGAGGTTAGGACCCACATTCAATTATTGACTAGCTGAGACTGTATTGCACCTCCAACCACCTATTCTGCAGCCGACTTTTCTAATCATTCATCTGTTGTGGTGATGGCTCTAAATAAGTTTGTTAAGGAACCATTCTATAAATAGCACAGGAACAATCTGAGCTCAGATGAGCCGTGCCAGGAAACGCACATTTGTGGAAGTACAAGTTTGTATTGCAAGACAAAGGAAGGTGTTGTAAACTGAAATTTATGGAATAAAATGTGTGCTCTGCTCATATACTTTTAAAGCAGCTCATGATTTATCTTACAAAGAATAAAAAACAAAAGCTGCAACTTTAAAGACTGCTATTGGTTTAGCTAGATAGCTCACTGCAATTGGAACGAGCCTTCACTAAGTTACAGATGGAAGAGTTATGGTCTCTTCACATAAGCAGAAACTTCTCTGTACATAAATTCTGTTTAAAGTTAAAAAGAATACTTGTATTTAAAGGAAAACATTTATTCACTTCCAATTAGATGACTTTTTCATGTTTCCTATAAAAAGTAAGTTGTGAAGGATTTCCTTAGCTTGTTAAATAAATTGTTGGAGAGTAAAGGCTTACAAAAATTTTTCAAAAGGACCCTGGAATTGTTTTTATTTACTTGGAATATTACCAGAGAAAATGAAGAATTTAGTTTTATAAGACATTAGTTCAAATCACTATTTGGTTATGTGAGAGGTGGCATTCTTGGGTCTCTGTTGGGATTAGACGGTGATATTCTTTGATCTCCAAATTCAGTGCAGGGTGTTAAAAAAGAGCAGGCAACTCAGACAAGCTAATCACTGAGAGTCATTTTCTACTGTTCCACAGTAACTTAGGTAAATTACTGAATACCAGAGAGCCTCAGTTTCCCTTTCCTCCAACCTCAAGACCACTGTTTGCTCTTGACTACAAGATGAATGGTCACCTTCAGACTGCTACCTACCATGTTTCAATCTTTAATATTCACATATTTCTTATTTCAAAGTCACTGGCTCCAGCCTACTGATATATAGATGATAGATAGATAGATAGATATAGATAGATAGATAGATAGATAGATAGATAGATAGATAGATAGACAGAGATAGAGAGATAGATGATATACATATAGACAGATAGATAATTGAATGAAGTGAGATTTTCCTATTCGTTTCCTGAAGAGCTATTAAATTGCTGGTATAGCTTTCAAAGAATGAGATCACAGGGCTGAGAAAACATAACAGCACCCTAAAAAGTAGGATTCCTGGGGAAAATGCCTTGCTAGAGTGGAATTAGCCACTTTAAGACTTCTTCCCACCCCCAGTGACAGGCTCCTCCAACAAGGCCACACCTATTCCCAAAAGGCCACATCTCCCAATCTCTCTCGAGTAGTGCCGCCCCTGATGACTAAGCATTCAAATATATGGGCATTCTTATTCAAACCATCACACTCTTTGTTATACATTCATGTGCACGTGCATTACTCTACAAGTCTAAAACAATGTGGAAAACAGGATTGTGTGCCATATCTTGTCTACTAAAACTTGAGGAAATTTTGTATAGAAGAATGTGGATACAAAGTCATGGACAAGCCATATCCTAACTAGGGGTACAGAGAAAATGTGTTGTTTCCCTGTGAAGAATGATTCTTCACATCTAAGCATTAGCCAGAAAATTTGCTCAGAGGTGCTAGTCTGGTCTACCAGATTTTCTCAGTGAGTAGCCTTGGGTCAAGAATTTGCATTTCAACAGAAGCTGAATGTAAAGGGAAAGGAAGCCATTTTTGCAGTAGTATTGATGACTGCAGGCTTACAGTTGAGAAAGTCACAGAAGGTTTCTGTGACAATCCCTAACCACCCCCCCCAAAAAAAAGTAGTAGCTCCACAATTAATGGCTTCTGGCAGGGGTTCAGGTGGTGAAGTATTCAGTTTTCTTCAAGGGGCTGGCCACTGGGAGTTTGATCATACTCCAGTGAGTTATGGGCAACATAAATTGGACTTGTGTATTCTTTTTCTTCTTTCTTCTT
>CABHPQ010167990.1:0-19268 GCA_902168405.1 Peromyscus aztecus | reverse complement strand
AAATAAGACCCATGCTGGAAAGACCTGCATGGACTTTGTGGTGTAATATATCCAGGGCTCTACAGCCAAGGGGAGAGGGAATTAGATCTGTGTTTGGGGACCCATGGAGGATGGTGCAGCATCAGTGTGAAATGGTGAATGGACCATTTCGTCTGGAGCAAGCTCTGGGCAGAGTAGAGAGACAAAATTCAAATGCTGAAGGGGTCAGACGACAAGAGTACGGCACATAGAGGTTTAGGCTTTGGTGCCTGCCCTCTAGAAATTCCAAGTCCAAAGAGAAAAGGTGACTATGTCAGATGGCAAATTTAGAGTGAATTAAAAGCAGGACACAGAAGCCAAGAAAGGAAGAACAAATGTGGGATGCATTAACAGATGTACAGTGTGCAGAGGGAAGTAGGGATAATTCTGCAATGTTCAGAACAAATCCGGATGGTATGTTCAGCTCAACATGTCACATTTAACCAAAGGAGGCCGTTCAGTGAGTGCTCACCCAAAGGTGAGCAGGAAGGCCCATCAACAAGACCTGCCAAGGAACAAATGTGGGAACGCGGGGTGCTCAACTTGGACACAGAATATGCTTGTCTTCAAACATTTCAGGCCGACAAATGGAAAAGAAATTCAATTATACTCAACTTTAAAAGTTACAAAAAAAATCAGTTTAGTGCAGCTAATTTGTTTTTCTTTTGGAGTTTTGAGACAGGGTCTTACTGTGTTGCCCAGGCTAACCTTGAACTCACGGCCCTCTTGCTTCAGTCTCCGAGTTGAGATTACAGCCATGTGTCATCACATCTAACTTTAGAAAAATCTCTCTTAGCCAAGATTGCTGCAAGTGTGAGGACAGTGTGGGCTACTGAGAACAACCCTGTATCCAATAAACAATAACAAATATTGGTTTGGGGATGTAGTTCAGTTGGTAGAGTGCTTGCCTAACGTGCATGAAGCTCCAATATTGAATAAATCAGGTGTGGTGGTACATGCCTACAGTCCCAGCCCTCAGGATGCTAAGGCAGGAGGATCAGAAATTCAGGGTCTTCCTCACTACTTACTGCATTTGAGGCCAGCCTAAGTTACATAAGACTCTGTCTCAAAATAAATAAAACTTAAAAAATAAAATATATTTTCAGATACTGCAGCTGTTCATAAATACAAAAAAAAGCTGTTAGGTAAGAGATTTTATACCTAATTATTTGGAAGATTCAAAAGAATAACAACCACCAACAGTCCTTGTATCAGGACTTTGAAGGATCCTCTGATCCCCCTCCATAAATTAATGATAAACACAGACTCTCCAAGATGAAACAACACACTGATATTTTAAAACTAACTCAATGTCAGCATATTTAATTTTAAACTTGGAATTTAGAGCCTGTTGGCACTATAATTAAAGTTTTAAAATGTTGTAAATGAAAAAAAAATTAATTGGCTTTTAAACCTTCAAGGGAAGTGGGCTAGCCTTATCCAGCAGTCTGCAGAAGATGGGTTTCATTGTTTTAATGGAGAAGGGTCCACATCTTGGGGGAAAGGATTAGAAACACTTTGGGTATGTGGTAAACTGATAGTCTTCATTACAGACTAGCTTTCAAGGCAACTAAAAAGCATTGTTGTGTAAACGTTTATGCAGCAAGAACTCCATGTAACATAGATCCTCATATCTAATCAGAGGTAACAAAGATAAACCAGATCAATATGGATGGCCTCAGAGGCATGAAAGGAAATGTCCCAAGGAGGACACAGCTGCAGCTATGGAAGCAGTGTGAGAATGGTGTTTGAAAACTTAAGGACTGTATTTAACTAACTACCTAACTTCTCTGAGACTCACTTTATTCAATAAACTTTTTTTAAAAACAAAACACCCAGTGGATAGGTCATGAAAATCCTATGGATTAATTCACATGAATGTGCTTTGAATAAATATCATTAATACTGGTTTTTATCTTCCATTTATTTGGTGAATGTATTGAGTACCCACTGTGCAGCCAATACTGTTCTAGGCACCCAGAACCAAACAAAACCATCCCAGCTCTCTTGGAGCCTGAATTCCAATGGGGATGGTACAAGTAGGTTACAGAACAACATAAAACAGTAGAGGAGGGAGAGAAGGAATAGGGAGAGGGGAGAGGAGAGAGAGGGAGGAGAGATGGGGAGGGGAGACAAGGCAAGGAGAGGAGAAGAAGATCATATTATCAGGGTCGGCCTCACTATGAATGGAACACTGGCGTTGGGAAGTCATTGAAGGAAAAAGAGAGAAGAAACCACAGGGATGTGTGTGTGTATGTGTGTGTGTGTGTGTGTGTGTGTGTGTGTGTGTGTGTGTGTGTGTGTGGTCATGACCACCAAGAGAAAACAGCCACTCCAGGGTTCAAATGAGTGTGCCTGCCATAGTTGAGGAACAGCAAAGCCCAGTGTGGAAAACCAGCCAACAGAGCCAAGAGATGGGACAGGTGAGGGAGGGAAGGGTCCCATCTCACTGGTCTTATGGGCCACAGTTCAAGCTTTGACTTTCACACAGCAAGAACTAGGGAACCTTGAAGGTTCTGAGTTGAAAAATCCGATTGCGACTATGTTGCATGGTTAGTATGCCAAGGGGAGAATAAGTTGGCAGGTGAAGCACATTGAAAGGTAAAAGCAGAAAGAATGATTAAGAGGTTGGTACAGGAGCCAATAAAGCCACTTGCAGCCGAGCTGAGCAAACCTGAGTTTGTTCAGCCCCACATGATAGAAGGAAAGAACCGACTCACCTAAGTTCTCTTCTGACCTCTATACGTGCACAGTGGCATGTACTCTCCCCACACAAGAAATATCACAGAGATCCACCTGCCTCTGCCTCCTGAGTGCTGGGATTAAAGGCGTGCACCACCACTGCCTGGCTTAACATTTTTTCTTTTAAGAAATAAATTCAATAAAAACTTTTTAGGCAGCCAAAGAGATGGCTCAATGGCTAAGAGTACTTGCTGTTCTTGTAGAGGACTTGAATTTGGTTCCCAGCACCCATCTATAACTTCAGCTCTAGGGGATCTAACACCCACTTCTGGCTTCTAGGGCATCCACACACATGTAGACATACCTCCACACCAATACACACACACACACACACACACACACACACACTTTTTTTTTAAAATTTAAACAAGTTTTACAGTGGTGAGATTGGGAGGTTCTTTGGCCTAGGTGACAGCAGAGCTGGCTTAACAATGTTGGGTAGACTGGGCTGCAGAGGAGGAACACAGTCACTCATTGTAGCGAAGACAGGAAACACACTGCACAGTCTGGGTGGTCGGTGGCAGTGTATGCAGTGTAACTGCCCTCTTTAGAGTGTCCTGGGAGAGCATACCCACTGTGAACCCTCTCCTGGCCAAAGTCCAGTTTTCAGGCAAGAGAACTCTGCTCCTGCAGTCCTGGACAGTACATTGTAAAATGGCCACAAAAATCTCTCACCTCATTTGTTTGCACCCTGCAATAGGACCTCCTGCTCCCTCCATCAACAGTGAAGTCAGTTTCTCCACCAGGCCACTGCCTTTTTTTCTGTGACATTATCTAGGTACCCACAAAAGACGGAACACATGGAAGAGGCTATCGACTATAATCTCTTGAACAATGTGGGCTGCATCACTCACCTTGGAATGCACCTTCATTTCTAAAGTAGTAATGAAGACAATCATGAGAAAAAAAATTGTGATGAATTAAGGACGACAGACTAAAACAAAACAAAACAAAAACCCTCCTCTGCTTCTTCCAGACCTTTCTCTTTTTCACCCTTCCTGAGTTTTCCCTAGAATGTTTCCTCTACAGTAAGATAATGAAGGCTTTAATTATAATGTAAATAATGTGCATGAATAAAGTTATTTTTAGACATTAACATCCTGAAACAATTTGGTCTATCAGATTAGCAGAGTCTTGAAGGAATGAGATCCAGTAAGGACTGTCAGAGGATGAAGAATACTCCCCCAATACAAGGGACCCTTGGAGAGCAAAAGCAGAGAAGGGCACTAGGGTAAAGGATGGATGAAGCACTAGGAAAGGTGGTGGTGTGCGGGGATGAGAGCGAGGCTCAAAGGAGAAATTCCAGGACTAATGTCCAATTGACAATTGCACACAACATCACGTGTCTACAAGGGGTGCTGGAAGATGGAGATCGGGTGACAGCAACTCTCTAGCAAGCCCTCCGTCCTTTATGAACTCACAATCTCCTACATAAAGTGGAAATAACTCTCATGTTGCTCCCTCATGATGTGCCGACCAAAAGACCTAATGGTTATAAGAATTATATGCAAATAAAGTAAAATTGCACTTGTGAGTGAGGCTCTTTCCCCTACACAAACAACCAGGCATTCTGAAACCCTTTCGGTGAACCAATGTTTGGGTTACAAAATCTTGAAATGAGCAAGGATAGATGTGCCCTGTATTATTAGTTGTCCCAAAGATTTTTGAGGGTGTAGGGAGGATGGGCCTCTGTACCTTCGAGTAATATTTGGTAAATATTCCCTTCTGGTTGAGTTGGTGAGCTGAAAGGGTGTTCTACGTGATCTGTAACAACTTCCAAACTTCACATTTATCAGACATCCTGAGGGTGTTCACTAATAAAAAACCAAGTGGTAGAACTGATAGAGCTGAGATGCAAACCAGAGCTTTGTGGGTCCTAGTCAAAAACTGATGAGGCTGCAGCATCCTCCCAGCCCCTCAACTCCCCACCCCCGCCACTTCCTTTCCCTCCACACTGGAATTCAGGAAGGAACCTTAAGACTTCTGAGTTTGGAAAAGATTCTCTACAGACCTCTTTCAACCCTTCTCTATGGCTTGAGCCTCACCCACACCTTCTCTGATCCTGCCAGACTAACCTCTTCTAAGCCTCCCAGCCCTAGCATTTCCCTGGAGCAGACAGCAGCCTTGATCTTCCGGACAGGTGAGCTCACCGGCCGTGTGCTCATTATGTCAGCTCCATCTCCAAGCATGCTGTAGTCTCCAGGGAATGGGTTGTGGTGAGACTGCTCTTGGGGTTGGCGTGATTTTCTTCCTTTTCCTCCCTACTCTTGTTTCATTGGGCATTTTGTTCAACAGGAAACTGGGCTCTTCCCCTGGTCACATGCAAAATCCAAAACAATACATGCAGCTACAGTTCGTATCCAAGGCTTGACACAGTAACACTAAGGCCAAGAGGCATGCCTGCCCCTGCCCAGGAAGAATGGGAGCCAAGGCCAGCACAGGAACATAATTCCCCAAGCCTACTTTCTGTAAGGGAGGTGGGCATAATCCATTATGGGTTTTGTTGTTGTTGTTGTTGTCGTTGTTGTATTTGAGTTTGGAGAAAAGTAAATAAACCAGTGTAAACTGATTTATGAACTGAAGAGCACCTATCCTTGATCTGAGGGCCGGGTCAGAGACATGAAAGCAAAGATGTCAGAAGCACACACACACACACACACACACACACACACACACACACACACACACACTGCTGGGTCTCACTAGTCCATTTAGTTACTCATAATAATAGGCTCAGATACATGCTAGTGCACACACTTTAAACAGAGACACGCAGTAAATTGTATCACAGTATTTCATTAACACCCAGATGCCCATTCCCTTAGCACTCATTCAGGTCCCTGTTGTAAGCTGTGCCTGCCTTCTTGTCACAAATCCCTTATCTGGAGGAGCAATGTCATCTCAGTTTCTCACAGCTGACAACCAAGAGGAAAAACAACAACAACAACTCCAGCAAAACCAAACAAACAAATAAAACAATCCAGCTCACCAAATACCAAAGCACCTCAGCTCCAAACGTTCCTGCAAACGAAATGCACTTCCCATTTATTAATACACACCAGCAAATGGCTGGAGCTACTACTATCTCACCGATTCCTTGTTAAAATCTAACAGATGGATGAACTACAGTGTTTGCTCTCTCAAAAAAAGCATGCATCCAGTGTTTGTGCTTTATTTTTTTTTTAAGTAGAGAGAAATGAGCCCCCAAACCCACTGAGATGTTCAGAACTGACTCTTCACTGAATAATGCAATGTAAACGCAAGCAAGAATTTTAAAATAATAAACATGATGCATTCCTTTTCCACAAAGGGAAACACTAGGGGAGAAAACAGGAAAAATTAGGGAAGGGGGGGAGGCGGGGAAAGGCCCAAAAGAGGGTGGGGGGGGGGAAATCAAGCCACAGGGCAGTGGGGGAGGTGCCTTTGCAATCTCCAAAGACAGCTCTCTGGGAGCACATGTGGACACCCATGTCTGGCAGACATGCACAGAAGGAAGCCAAGCGAGCTTCTTTTTGTCACCAGCGACATCAATCAAGTGTTATTATTGTTACCATGATGCCTGTTATCTGCATATTACAGGGCAGGGTGCTGTACTTACCCCAGTAGATGAGCACGAGAGAAGCTAGGGGAAGCAATCTGTTGAAGGCAGGCATCTTTTTTCGTGAGTGGTTTCCGGAGCTAAACAGAAAGAATCTCTGTCAAGGACTGTGCCCTCTGATTCTTTCGAGGAAACCCTTAGAGATCAACTGCCCCTAAAGGAGCGACCTTCGAGTAGGAGGGAGAAGAAAAGGTCATGCGCCCTGCCTGGGGGGTCTGCGAGATCCGGAGCCCAGTGTGGGTGTCAGCTCAGGCCACCTCCTGCTCTCTCGCCAGAGCGAGTCCCCGGGCTTGGCTCAGCACCACGGACAGTAGCCTCCCCGCCCACCCGGATCTTGGAATTCCAATCTCTTCCCAGCTTCTAGCTTTTGCAACCAGAGCAAAGTGGGCTGGGAAGGGAAGCGTGCAACCGGCGCGGGGATGTTGGGCTGTCGAAGGAGTCATGTTGATTCACCTCTCGCCTCCCCTAGGGACAGTTACACTCCGACTTAGATCCACCGAGACTCAGGAGCTCCGGCAGGCTTCTCGGGCTGGGCGTGTCCCCACTCCAGCCGTCGTCTAGGCTACAGAATTTGTTCCACCTCAGACTTGTACACAGGGGCCCGGGCTCCCGGGAGGTCCTCCGGGGGCTGGAAAAGAGGCGGGAGCTCCCGTAGGGTTGGTGATCTCAGAGGTGGAGAGTGGTAGAGGGAAGGAACCCCTTCCGTGTAGCGCGCCCCTGGATCCTGTGGAGCCCCGACGCGGGGGTGATTGGGTGATCAAGCCTCCCCTCTCCAGGGCCGCCCCCTTGCCGAGTGTGTTGCTAGCCCTGACATGCGCAAGCGGCTCTCCACTGGCACGGTCGCTACGGACCCTCCCCCTTAGACACATATTTCCCTCCCCTAAACCTGCGTGCCCCTCCCAGGGCTGGCGCGCTGAGAAGAGGGGCGGAGCCGGGCGCAGCGCAAACACATCTAGCGGAGGTGGCTTCTTGTCTGGCTAGCTGGCTGTCACCCGGGTCTCCTACTGTCTGGACGTCTCTCCGGGTTACAGACATTCACCAATTCACCCACTCCAGTCAACCCTACTCCTGCTGCCTCTCAAATATGCTTGCCTACAGCTCTGGGAAAGGGAGGAACACATCTCTTTGAAGCAATGATGTCATCTATCATGTTCACAGTGCTAGGCTGGCTCCTGGCTGGCTTCTTTTCGCCCTCCACCTCATCTCCTCCGGTCCTGTCTGCCTAACCTTTGTCTTAACTTGATTAATAGGTTCCCAACACAAGGGGCACAGCACGGACAGTTTCTGCTGATGGCAAATGGGGTGGGGTGTGGCACACCTGTTCCCACCTCATCGCTCAGCCTGGATCCAATGACGGCTTGAGAGAAGCTTTGGGGGTGGGGATAAAGAAGGACGATTTTCCGCTTCCCAAGTTCTTTGTGGTCCCCCTCGTAACCATTTGTAAAAGGCAGATAGATGGTGTTGAGGCGTTTTCCAACTCTTAGCCACTCCCTAGTCCTAGCAGCTGCTGAGTGTCCCCGCCTATTTCTGGAAGGGAAACCTGAACCTTCACACTTAGTTATAAACTCGAGTTGATTTAACGGATTAGGCATGCCTGGAATCGAAGAGAAAGCCTGGCCCCAGCCCCGGCCCTCTTCTCTTCTCCTCTCTGACTGAAAGGGGCAACTTAAGGCTGATATTTCGAAAGGGAATGCAGAGTGACAGCTGACTGTAAATGAACTGAACACAGGAAATGCTCCATACTAAGATGTCACACACGGAGTCACAGAAGATTCCCAATCTGGTTTCTTCCTGGGCAGAGAGCCATAGGGTCATAAACGCCATCTTGTGTTGAGTTTCAGGCCTTGAGGTTCTCAGAATGGACTTTAGCAACATTTTTTTTTTCCAACTCACGAACCAGTGAGGAACATTCCCGATGAGTGAGTTTGGACTTTCTTGTAACAGCCGACTCTTCACAACTTAACCACTTCTGATGTTCAAGGATGTTCTTTGGACTTGTTTGAATTCTGTACTACTCCTCAAACTTCGTTAAATGCTTTTCATACACTTTCCTTAATAAGGAAATTATTTCCTCCATATCCCAACACAGGAACTTTTTGTTTGGGACTCAGCTTCCTTAGTGTACAAAATTTTCTAGTCAATTCCAACTTTAGGCCACCCTGGCCACTTTCTTGTAGGATTTTTAATTCATCAGCATGATTCTTTAGTGACATCATGAATAGGAGCTATTGTTTTCTGTGTGGTCTTTGCAGAACAAATCTGGTGAAATCAGAACACAATTGCTTAGGAGGGAAAATTGATTAAAATACATCTGAACAGCTCATCCATCATAATGAGCTTATGTTCTGTTAAAATCTGAAGTGTTTTTCACCTGACTTGTTGCAGAGTCATTTTTGTACTTGTGCATAGAATTTGGGGAATGTTGTTATGAAACTTTGCAATTACTGTTAAAATTTATTAGTTCCAGGCATCAAATTCTGTTAATATTTTTTATTGAATTTCAGTTCAGCCATGAAGTATATCTTCCTGGTTAAGTTTGATTTCATCCGTAGACATGAAAATCACTTAATCTGAACTCCACAGAAGAGGAAGAGGAAGGATTGTAGGAACCAGCAGAGTAGAGGACACCATGAAAACATGGCCCACAGGATCGACTAAGCGGGTTCACAGGGGCTCAAAGAGGCTGAAGTGACAATCACGGACCCTGTGTGGGTCTGAGCTAGTCCCTCTGCATGTACCTTATGGGTGTGTAGCTTGGTGTTCTTGTGGGACTCCCAATAGTGGGAGTGGGGGATGTCTCTGACTCTTTTGCTGGTGATTGAGACCCTTTTCCTCCTACTGGGTTGCCTCATCCAGCCTTGATATAAGGGTTTGTGCCTAGTCTTATTGTCACTTGTTAGGTCATGTTTGGTTGATATCCCTGGGGAAGCCTGCTTTTTTCTTTTCTTTTTGAAGGGAAATAGAGGAGGAATGGATCTGGGGGAGAGGGGAGGTGGAGGGATGGACCGGGAGGAGTGTAGGGGGAGGAAACTGCAGTGGGGGTGTAATGTATGAGAGAGGAATAAAGGAAGAAAAAAGAAAATCAATCTACAGACAGAGTTTTTAGCAAATGCACAGATAAAAGCAAAACAGACAGTACCCTGGCAAGCTCCTAAGACAGCACACTAGCTTAATTGTTTCTTTTTAAGTACAGTAGCTTGGTCACAAAGGCCGAAACACATTTTCCTACTTGCACATATATAGCATGATACATTTTGAAAATTTAGAATAGAAGGTAATAATTAGACTTATAATAATCTGCAGGAAAGAAACAGGATCAATGCTTCACATTAAAACTTGATTACAATGTATTTATTTGTTTTGTGTGTGCCTGCATGCATGTATGTGGGCAGATGTGTGTCCCAGCATGTGTATGGAGGTCCAAAGACAGCTTGTGGGAGTTGGTTCTCTCCTTCTACCACATGGATCCTATGTATGGAACTCAGGTCATCCGGCTTGGTGCAGGGGCCTTTATTCTACGAGCATCTTGCCAGTCCTGTTCTGACGACTCACCAGCAGCATTTTAAGGGTTCCTTCGGTAAGTCTTGAAGTTTTGAAAAATGTACTTGCTTTCAGTTCTCACAAGCCACTTCCCCATCTCCTGCATTGAAAATCAGAGCTTTTGGTCTCTTTGTTCTTCTGCTGGTTCCTTCTGGCAGGAGCTGTCTGCCACATTTGCGAGTACCTTAAGTTCCCTGAAGTACATCTGGTCTTGTTCTGAGATGCCCTTTTAAATTCAAATTTTATTTTATGTGTATGGCTGTTTTGCCTGCGTGTGCATCTGCGCACTGTGTGTATGCAGTGCCTGGGGAAGCCTGAAGAGGGTGTCAGATCCCTTGGAACTGGAGTTACACAGATGGTTGTGAGCAGCCATGTAGGTGCTGAGAGCCAAACCTGGGTCCTCTGGACAAGTAACAACTGCTCCTAACTGCTGAACCACCTCTCTAGCCCTTGTTCTGAGAGCTTTAAACTCATTTAACACAGTAAGTTATCCCTTCCTCTTTGTGACCCATATGGACCTGTCTTGCTGGTAATAGCTTGGTCTTTCCCATGCAGTAATTATTGTGCTCTTATGGCTGATGTGTGAGGCTATGGGTGATGATTGATCTTGATTGCCAGCCTGCTTGGACTGAGGACCTAGGAGATTAGAAAGGCACACTCTGGCTGCGTCTGTAAGGGCCTTCCCCAAGATGCTTATCTAAGGAGGACAAAACCACCTGAATATGGGAGACACCATCAGATGGGCAGGGGCTGGATGGACTAAAAGAGAAAGGAGAAAGCCTCATAGTGCTGGTATCTGTCTTCTTTCTTCACGACCAACACAGGTGAGTTCTGCTCTGCCTCACCCTCCTGCCATGATATTACGACACCTCTACAAGCATGAGTCAAAACAGCCCTTTCCTTCCTCAACTTGCCCATGTCGGGTATTTTGTGGCAGTATTGAAAAACTGACCAGTACACCATGTAATCAGTTTTCTGAGCAGTTGACATAGCAGTCTATATTTCACAAAGTCATGTATATTTGTGTTTTGGTGTCCACAGGGCCTTGGCTTCAGGAACTGCAGATACTCAACTCTGTAGATGCACATGTCCATTCCATAAAGTGGAGTTGAGTTGGTACATAATCTGCCCCCACTCACACTTTAAATTATCCATAGGTTACTTACAATAACTAGTGCAATGTATGCACATAGTTGCTATACTATATTGTTTGGAGAGTAGCAAGAAAAAAGTTAGGCCACCCATGCGGATCAGTGGACTTGATGCCAAGGCTGATGGCCAGAACACACATAGTGGAAGGAGAGAATAGACTCTAAATGTTGTCCTCTGATCTCCACATGTAAGGTGTGACATGAGAGCACACACACACACACACACACACACACACACACACACACACACACGAATAAATACAATAATTTAAAAAAGAAACTATGTACATTTTATTAAACACATTGTTTTTTTTTCTGAGTATTTTCAGCCTGTGACTGGAGGAATCCGTTCACTCAGTACCTGTGTACATGACTGTGCTTTCCTCACTCCAAGCCCTCCCATGTCATCTGAGTGTCCTAAAACACAATCTAGAATCCTCCTCGTGGTGTAGCAAGTTGGCCCTAAGCCTTGGCTGTCTTCTTATAGATGTTGAGAAATCTCTGCCTTGTCCACAATGTTTCAGCTACATATAATTAGAAAGCAAATAATCGCCAAACTCAGCAAGCACCCATTATTGGTATTATTACAACCCTTGGACCCAACATGGCATGCCCTTATCCTGAAGTGCTTTCCATTCTGTGCCTTGATTCTTATTACTTCAGCCTTGTCTCAAATGTCCTCACCTTCGAGTGGCACGCCCTGGTCCCTCTTCTAAACCAGCTCCTGCCCACCTTCTTTGCTTGAAGCTTCTTAGCCTCAACTCCACTTCTTTTTTCACATCTTCCTTCACTAACCCAAATTATTTGATTTTCAGTTTAAGTTCTTGCTCCTGTTCTGACTCCTTTCACCAGGATGCTTCTCCACGACAGCAGCCTTCTTC
The DNA here is from genome assembly GCA_902168405.1 of Peromyscus aztecus. NCBI lineage: Eukaryota > Metazoa > Chordata > Mammalia > Rodentia > Cricetidae > Peromyscus > Peromyscus aztecus. Next base: position 7,338 of record CABHPQ010167990.1, on the reverse strand, counting down.
CTTGTCCTGTTCCTTGCTGGGTTCCTGGGTAGAGACTGGTGCAGGCAGGCGCTGGGTCATCTACATCGAGGACCCAAACCAACAGATAATGAATGGGTGAGAGAGTAAGAGTAGCGTGAAGGGGAATGGATGACTACAGAATCAGTCCTGGGAACATCATGAGAAACAGGAGAAGGTTCAGTGAGGTGCAGTGCCATGATAGTGAAGGGTAAGGACACAGAATTTGAAGAAGAGGTCCACACAGAGTCAGAGGTGTTCAAAATTTTGAATAATGGTGGTAAAAGGATGGAAATGATCTCTGTGATATACAGAGAGAAGTTGATCTTTTCTTTTCCCCCCGAGACAGGGTTTCTCTGTGTCGCTTTACCCCTTTCCTAGATCTCACTCTGTAGACCAGGCTGGCCTTGAACTCACAGAGATCTGCCTGCCTCTGCCTCCCTAGTGCTGGGATTAAAGGTGTGCGCCACCACTGCCCGGCAATCTTTTTTTAAAATTATCATTTCACCAAGATTACCAGGGGTGGGTGTGTTGGTTAGAGATGTGCCAGTGTTAGAAAAAAAAAAAGAGACCTTAAGATTCACATAGTGATTTGGAGAGAGCAGGAACCCAAACGATCCCTGGAGTCGAGTGGTGGAGAAGCACAGGGGATCATGGGCCTGGTGGGGGGGGGGAGGTGGTGGTGGTGGTGGTGGTGGTCTGAATTCCTGCCCCACCCCCAATCATAAGAGAACTTCAGGAGAACCATTTATGATCAGAATGTGTCTGAACCAAGAGTCGTGGTACAGGAATCAATCTGTTATAGGCGATTCAAGTGACCCGTTTTTGCTCTTGTAAGTAGATTTTGAAATATAGTGCTCACATTCTGGGACAAGGAGAAGGAGGAATCATACTTATTTTTAAACTGTGGTCATAGAGCACAGGTGAGACTTCGTGACACCAGGCTCCCGAATCATTCCCTCATCCTGCCAGCCAGCTGCAGAGAATTGTCACCAGCCGAGGAAGTGTGGGATTAGAGCAGGAAGCAGTGGCATTATGATTAGACCATGCAATCCCTTCCTGGATTTGCACATGGCAGAGAGCCTGATGGATAAGATGGCACCAAACCTCTTTGTTGAAATGCATTGAATTTCATTCAATGAGAAAGTTTAACCAACATACTTCTCCCCTCCCCCTCTGCCTTTTGTTTTCCATAAGAGAAGCAGCTACTTGACCTGATCTAATGAACTAGTTTTAGTTTAAGATGCATAACATTCTTTCATGAGGCCCACAAGGTACCCAGAAGATGTGAGAGACTAATTATCTACTTTAAAGATGGAAAAAGCTGGTGTCTGAGAGATGGAATGATTTGTATGTTACATCTTTTTCATTATTCAGGAAACCTTCTTCAGTTTCTGTTCCATGCCCAGCACTATATGACTCTCTGGCTTTGTCTTTCATAAACACTGAGATACTATGGTCAGTGTTGGAAACTGGAGCCATAGACGGAAAGTACTGGGGAAGTCTTGAAAAAGGTGATACTTGAAAATAGAACGAGTAGACTTCCCCAAAGGTAAAGAATGGCAGTTCGGGGGTTAGTAGGTGCAGTTGCCATTCTTGTGGTCTTTAATCCAAAGCACTTTGCACAGGATGACTGCTATGACACCATGCTGGTGTCCGGACACCTGCTCCCCAGCTAACGATATTGCTTAGGCAGGCTGTGGGTCTGGTTGGCTCAGGTCTTTGGAATATTACCTTTAAGAGTTATGGTAGCTCGGAGGGGTTGAGGAAATAGTTCAGTCAGTAAAGTTCTTGCCACGAAAGCAAGAGGACCTAAGTTAGGTCTATAGCATCCGTGTAAACCCGGCCATAGTGCCACAAATCTGTATTCTCAAAACTTGGAGCCAGAAGTCCAGCTGAATCAGCTAGTGCTGGGTCCTAGTGAAGGAGCCTGGCTCAAAAAACATAGGCCCTAAAGAAGAACCTAATGCTGTTACTCTGCTAAATATACATAATAATAAACTACCTCCTTAATTTCTTATCTTTATACCCATAGAGGAGTGCATCTCTCAACCCTCATCAGAGACATTTTCTAAACAGTAACGGGTGGTTAATACAGAGACCCACAACTGGTCAACATGCAGAGACTGTGGACAGCTCAGCTCCAAATGCAAAAGCTATATCACACTCCCTGATCCCAAGGCCCAGGGATCATTGCAGAAGAGGGAGAAAAGATTGTAAGAGCCAAAGGTAGCAAGTGTTGGTAACAAAACCATATTTGTGGGGCAAGACAGGGTCATTGGACACATGAACTCAGTGTGCCTACATGCTCAAGACCTGCCCAAGACCAAGGCTGCCAAAATCCCAGCATGGACTGGGGAGGGGTTCAAGAACTCCCACCCCTAGCTGAGGAGCTATGGGTAGTTGATGGCCATTGGGAGAGGGAGAGTCAGTTTTATTTGGGGATGCCGCCCCTAAGAGACTACCTGTGCTCAAGCAGATGGTTTTACACCTTTGCACATACAGGGAGCACTAAGTGGATGTAGTGGGGTAGTTTCTTTTTTAAGAGAACATGAGGTTGGGAAGGAAAAGTGGTGGAGGTTATAGAGGAGGGACGGAAAGGGAGTGCATTTGATCAAATGCGTTACACACATGTATGAAACTCTTAAATAATTGAAAAATAAAATGAACAGTGCCCGAGGAACAACAGCTAAGGTTGACCTCTGGCTACCACACTCACATGCATACATATATACAGTTGCTCTCTCTGTCTCTGTCTCTGTCTCTGTCTCTGTCTCTGTCTCTCAGAGTTAGAGCCCACCCTCTTCCCCTTTCTGAGTCTGATTTCTGTTTTCTAACCACTGTCATGATGAAGTCATGTGCTCCCCATCAAGATGGGTGGAAACCTTCCAAAACTGTGAATGAAAACAAATCCTCCTTCCAGTTGCTTCCATAGGTGCCTTGTCACAGCAAGGAGAAGGGTAACAGATAGAACAACACCGACCTTTCCAAGTAGGGGTGCGATTGGAGCAGTCAGCTCTAGTTCCAGAAAAGACTGACTGCTTCCAGGGATCCTTGCTGTGACTTCTGAACCTTGGGCAGGGTTACTGGACTCCTCTGAGCCTCAGTTTCTCTAGACACAAAGTCACCATAATAATCCTACCATTTCATAGCTGTTTACTAGAATAAAGAGAATTAAACACATGCACGTGGGGCTGGAGAGATGGCTCAGCAGTTAAGAGCACTTACTGTTCTTCCAGAGGACCTGGGTTCAATTCCCAGCACCCACATGGCTGCTCATAACTATCTGTAACTCCAGTTCTAGGATACTAAAAAAACACCAATGTACATAAATAAATAAATAATTAATTAAAAAACACATGCACATGACTGATCCTTAATAGAATTTTAATAATTAATGTTTCATTCTCCTGGAGTCAACATCATTGCTATCCTTTTTTGTTTTTTAGGAAACTAGATTCAGTAGAGGTTATATGACTTTAACACTTACCTTATATACAGGACCATCAGTCTTTGTCTCCCGTCTGTTTGCTTCTTTAATTTTTCTCAATCACCACTAGTTTTTAAAACAATTTTGTTGTTATTTTAAATTATCTGTGTGTGTGTAAGTGTGTGTGTGTGTGTGTGTGTGTGTGTCTGTGTCTGTGTGTCTGTGTGTGGGTGTGTACACGAGTGTACAGATGTCTGTGGAGGCCAAAAGTTTTGGATTCCCCTGAAGCTGGGGTGACATGGGTTCTGGGATCTGAACTTGAGCATTCTGTGGGAGCAGTATACACTCTTGATGGCTGCGCCACCTCTCCAGCCCCAGTCACCTCAAGTTTTGTCAGTCTGACACAAACTATAATCACATGTCTAGATTAGGTCGGTCTGTAGGCATGCCTATGAATGGTTTTCTATTTTAATTAAATTTAAAAAATTTCAATTTAAACATAATTACAGCACTTTTCCGTCTACCCTTTCCTCCACACAACCCCTTGAAGCCTCTCCCTCCAGCTCCTTCCATGTCCTCCTGCAACTCCCAACTGATAGTTTCTTCTTCCTTGATTATTATTAATAATATTTTTGCATATATATGTATATCTATGCACAAATATATAAATACAACCTACTGAATCTGTGTTTGTTGTTTGTATGTATGTGATTTCAGGGCTTAACTGTGCTGTATTGAATGTGTTAGGGAGCTCGTCCTTGGTAGAGGCTAACTCTCTCTCTCTCTCTCAGCAGTCATCAGTTGCCTGTGGTTACTTGTCCAGGGGTGGGACCTGGTGAGATTTTTCCCCTTCCTTGTTAGCCTGGTTACTGATATTGCCATTGGTCTGGTCTTGTTTACACAGTCATTTCTAGGAGAAACTTTTACATTAGACTTCCTGGTTTTCTGGCTCTTACAATCTTTCTGTCCTCTTCTGAGATGTTCCTTGTGCCGTAGATAGAAGAACTGTGATGTCAGTGTATCCAGTGGGTCTGGGCTCCCTACAATCCGGTGGTCTCTTCATTGTGTCCGGTTGTGGTTTTCAGTGATGGTCTCCATTTACTGTAATAAGAAGCTTCTTTGATGAGGGTGATAGCTACACTTATCTGACAAAGGTGGATCATTAGCCATGAATTATTTTCTTAATTGGGCTAACTGAGGTGGAAAGACTCACCCTGAATGTGGGAAGCGCTATTTCATGGGCTGGGCCTTAGACTGAATGAAAGGGATTGGGCCAACTGAGCACTGGCGTGCATCAATTCACTGCTTTGGATCTTGACTGTGGGTGCAAAGTAACCAGTCCTCTCAAGCTCCAAGGGCTGTGATTTCCCTGCTACAATGGGCTGTGATTTCCCTGCTACAATAGGCTGTGATTCCCCTGCTACAATGGGCTGTGATTCCCCTGCTACAATGGACTGTGATTCCCCTGCTACAATGGACTGTGATCTCCCTGCTACAGTGGGCTGTGATTTCCCTGCTACAGTGGACTGTGATTTCCCTGCTACAGTGGACTGTGATTTCTCTGCTACAATGGACTGTGATTTCCCTGTTACAATGGGCTGTGATTTCTCTGCTACAATGGGCTGTGATTTCTCTGCTACAATGGACTGTGATTTCCCTGTTACAATGGGCTGTGATTTCCCTGCTACAATGGGCTGTGATTTCTCTGCTACAATGGGCTGTGATAACCTGGAACTGTGAACCAAATAAAGCCTTTCCCCATCTAAGTTTCTTTTGTCAGGCTGTTTTATCACAGCAATAGAAAGATATAATACACCACAGTGAGCCCAGATGTTCCCAACAGCTGTGTGGCCAGCATGGTCCAACACAACTCTAAACTTGAAAGGAGACAAAGGGAGGAGTCTATTTCCAGGTCTTTTGAGACCATAGCAACATTTTCTTCAAGTTTTGCATTTCTGAAAGTACTTAAGAGAATGTGACTATGTCTCATATTTTGCAGAGGCACAGTGATAGATAAATGATATCACGCTGAGAGCCCCTGAGGTGTGTAACTGTTAATTCCTTCCTCCTGTCTCAGACCCATTTTTCCTGTTACTACATCATGATGGCCACACTTCTCACAGTTCCGGTTACACACATTTCCATTTTTTCCAGACTGCCTCATAACTGGGTGTTTTGGGGTCTGTGTCTACTAGTCATCTGTGGTATGCTCTCAGAAGCAAAGATTTGCCTTCAGATTCCCACAAGAAGACTTGAGAACTGATTTCCCTGTTCTGCACCACACACAGTGTTAGGTAGAGACAGCCTCACTTTCTCTATGTCTGCATCCCCGAGGAACTGGCCCTGGGGACTCACTCACCTTCTGAATGAGGGAGGGACTGCACTGGAGAACAGAGATGAGAAACTTAACTACTGTTTTCCTCTGGATGAGGAAGCATTGGATTAAAAAAAAGAGAGAAAGAAGAACAGGGCAATTTCCATTCATCTTTGAATCTGTAGACCCTAGTAAAATACTTGAAAAAATAGAATTAAAGATGTTTATAGTCTGCAGTAAGGTAAGACATCAGCAGTGAGAAGGTGGAATATTCATAAACAATTATGATGCCAAATAGATTAAGCAGAAGATACATGGGACCAGGAATCAGGAAGGTTACACCCTAAACAGGAAAAGATGTATAAAGAGGTACATTCAAAACATATCCTAAAACAAAGGAAGGCTTTCAACAGGAAGTGTGATCCTAAAACAATGCTGTTTGCAGGAAAGCAGCATAAGCAGATAGCACAGCATGGACATTGGGTCTGAGAGGGAGAGAGTGAGTGATTTATCTGAACACTGTATATACAATGGGAAAAATAAAGATGGCCAATGTTGGCAAAGGAACTGCCTATCAATGCCCATTTTAAGGAATTTGGAGTGTGTTTGCTGGTTAACTGGGAATTGGAAGGTGATATGATTAAATGTATTTAGGAAAGTTGATCTGGAGAAAAAGGAAAAGTAGAACAGGAAAAATGGAAATGATTGCAGCAGAAATAGTGAGTGGGAAGTTGGGGGCTGGGAGAAATTTGATTTTGGAGGAATCGTGAGGCTATTGTTCATTGAATATGATCATTGACAAGATGTGAGGTAAAGGAGGAAGAGTCCTTCTCATCATGGCACATGCTGAAAACTTTCCATACTGACCATAGAGGACTTTAGTCCATCATATACGTGGGTCTTATCAAGATGACAGCTGGAGTGGGGGTCTGGGGAGAAAAGCGGTAGGTCTTGGGGTACTCTTTGGAAAGGTTTAGGTACCCTGCTCACAGTGATAACTGAAGTAATGGAAATAGTATTTAAAGGAAGAAGATCAGAAGAGCAGATTTAATTTAGTGGGGTAGAGGAAGGCGTGGAGACTGATCAAAGTGATCGGAGATCAGAGCAGTATCACATCAAGGAAGACTCCCTGTAAACAGGAAGTGCTGTAGCAAGAGGTGATTCCAGAGATGTTGGCTGCGACCTTAGGAGGAGCTGAGTAGGAGAAGCAGGAAGTACACAATAGAGGTTAAGTGAGAAGTGCTGGTGGGTACAAATGGTTCTTTTCTACTTTCCAAACATTTGATAGTGAGAATGAAAGAAGACAAGGAATGGATTAGATTTTAGGAGAAGTAAGGTGTGGCTGCACGGGCAAAATACTGCGACATAGTGGAGAGGGAGAGATGGAAGATTCAAGGAGAGAGCTGTTAGAGGGGCACAATACAGGGCAAGGGGATTGAATCAAGAGCACCAACTGAGGGGTCAGACTCAGATTTAGGGGTGGAGGAGGATCAGGAGGCAGAAGAAGGATACACAGAGGTAGGAAAAGAAGAGTTTGAAGTTGCTCAGACGACAGAGAAAACACATCCATGAGACAGGTAATAAGATCATCTGTCAC
>CABHPQ010167989.1:17500-39562 GCA_902168405.1 Peromyscus aztecus | reverse complement strand
TATTTTTGATCTTAGCTATTCTGACAGGTATAAGATGCTTTATCAGAGTCATTTTGATTTGAATTTCCCTGATGGATAAGGATGTTGAATAATTCTTTACATGTTTTTCAGCCATTTGAGATTCTTCTGTTGAGAATTTTCTGTTTAAACCTTAACCATTTTTTTAATAGGACTATTTGGTATTTTGATGTCTAGATTCTTGAGTAATTTATGTGTTTTGGAGATCAGCCCTTTGTCAGATGTGGGGTAGGTGAGGACCTTTTCCCATTCTGTAGGCTGCCATTTTGTCTTATTTACCATGTCCTTTGCCTTACAGAAGTTTATCAGTTCCATGAAATATCATTTATTAATTGTTGATCTTAGTGTCTGTGGTATTGGTTATATATTCAGGAAGTAGTATCATGTTCCAATGTGTTCAGGGATATTCTGACTCTGCACTTCCTCTTCCCAGAATTCTTCTAGTCTGCTCACCCCACCTATACTTCCTGCCTGGCTACTGGCCAATGTGTATTTTATTAAACCAGTGTAGAAGAGCATTATCCCACAGTATTTCCCCTTATCTATCTAATCAAAAAGGAAAGTTTTAATTTTAACATAGTAAAATTATATATAACAAACACTTATCAAGCAACAATTACAGTTATAATATCTATTCTATTTGTATTTGGCAAAATTAAAGAAAATATTCTATCTATCCTATATTTGTGAGTCTAAGGTTTAATATCTAATTTATCTTATCAAGGAAAATTATAATTATGACTATTTAGTCTTTAAGTACATGAAAGAACCCAGAAGGATATAATATTATCTAAGTAAACAGGAAGAGCACTGTGAGCAACTTCCAAAAATCTAGAATGACAGAGACAGCTAGTTGCCTGGACAGTCATCCAAAGTTCCTCTGTAATGTTGGGGCATCCATCTTCAGCCTATAGGCCTAGTGTTTCTCAGTTGTTTCTCCCTGTGTCCTGAAGAATGTCTAGCAGTCTCCTCTGTAAAGCAGGGACTTGAAGGACCATCTTGCCTTGTTTTGGCAAAATTTAGTGTTTTTTTTTTAATGGGTTTTGTATGTCCAGTTCATAAAACATTTTGTCAAGTAGTCCAAGCAAGAAGAGTTTCTTGCCCAAATGGTTAACTTTTGACATAAGGAAAGTAAACTCCATATGAGGTTCTTTTTGATGCCCATCTTCTTTTTTGAAGTAAATTGGTGTTGTTGGGAGCACGCATGTCTCATTGTTTAATTGTATAGAAAGTCAAAGTTTTTAAACTTTTTAAATGTCATATTTTGTAGGTTTTTGAAGTGTTTGAAGATTATCTAATTGAAATATACCTTTGTATATCTAAAACAATTTAACTAACATGACTATAAGTTTTATTATCCTAGATGACTATTAATCTGTATTTTTTAATTATATACTACAATTTTAAATTTGCTGTATAAACGTAATATCTTACACAAGAGCAGAAATATACATATAGAATGACAATTTAACTTTAAATTTCTATCAATAAACTAATATCCATAGCATTATTAAATATTTTAAACAAGTTGTTCTTTAAAAGTAGGTTCAATAATCTACTCTTTTATCCTATCATATCTATAATATCCCCTTTTCTTATTTAGAAAGAGATTGTATTTATAATCAACCCCTTAAATAAAAATAAACAGTTATAAACAATATTTTGGGAATTTGGGCATAGTTTTTCATATTATTTTTTGCTGGTTGGGGTGCTGGCAATCTTATGAGGATCTTGAGAAAATTAAGAATTATGGTTAAATCTTGCTGTAGTAGTCTGTGAAGGCTGAAACATCTCAGACAGTTGCTTTGAAGCTGATTTTGGGTGTTGGGTCATCTGGGCCATGGTGTCATTGGAGAACTTTCAGGAGGTCTTGGCTTATCAAACCATATTAGCCTGGAAGCAATCCACAGGTTCTCATCTTCTGTGGAAACAAAAGCAGAACCTCTTTTCCAAAGCAACATATTCTTAGACATAAATTTTGAAGTCGAGATATCTTTAAATATATATACATTGGTTTAACTCAGCTGCTTTTATAATCAAATTTCTCTCTCCAGTTAAAAATCCCAAAGACAACATAATCCAGAATCTGTGTAATTTCTATTTTTACATGGCTTATTTTTTTATATTATTTTTATTGTCTCTTTAAAGATTTTATTTTTTAAAATTATCTATTTTTGTATAACTGTATATATTCCTTTTTCTCTCTCTTCCAAGCCTATCGCCTATCCATCCATCTATCTATCTATCTATCTATCTATCTATCTATCTATCTATCTATCTATCTATCTACCTATCTATCTATATTATAAACATTTTAGAGTTTTATTTTATCTGAATATGTCTTATTGTGAATATATAATCCCTTTCAGACCAGGAGAGATTTTAAACTGTTAAATTGCTTGGCTAGGATGAAAAGCAGCAGTCTTGGCTGTTGACTCTGTCCATCTCAACATTTCAATATGGTGATGGTATGTTTATGGCCAGTTCTGGGAGCCACGTGTATCATCAGTTCTTGGAAGAAGTGGGTCTATGTCTCCGTGAAAGCAGCATGTGGCCCAGAATCCCCCCCCCTTTTTTTGATCTGTATTAGCAAAAGCTAAATCTGCCATGCAGTGTGTAACACAGCTTGGAGAAACCTCTGTGTACCTCGGCAGGAATCCGCCATGCTGTAGTTCCAGCCCGCACACCAGGAACCTGTCATAATGTAGCTTATGGCTTGCCTGAGCAATATATTTAGGAAGCTGTTTTTAGCTCTATTTTAGAATTTTAGAATTTTTTTTTAAGTTTTCTCAGGTTTTTGGTGGAAATTTTTGTTACCATGTCTGGGCACCAAATGTAGCTGGAAAGTTTCTCCAGTATAATCTGGCAGCATGGTCCCTCAGCCATTTATAAAATAATCATTTAGAGGTTTAATATTAATTACTAATTGCATGGCCTATGGCAAGTTTCTTGCTAGCTAGCTCTTATAATTTAACCCATTTCTATTAATCTATAAGTTGCCACATGGCTGTGACTTACCAGTACTTTCACATCTTGCTTCTCCTGGAGGCAGCTGGCATCTCCTTCCTCTCCTTTGTCCTCTCACTATTACTCTTGGTTTTTCCTGCCTGGCTCCATCCTGCCCTGCCATATTTGGGTGGTTTGTATATCAGGGTAAGTGCAGCCTCATAAAAAGAATTTGGTAATGTTTCTTCTGTTTCTATTGTGTGGAACAATTTAAAGAGTATTAGTTCTTCCTTGAATGTCTTGTAGAAGTCTATGCTGGCTTTGGCTTTGGGCTTTTTTTTTTTTTTTTTGGTTGAGAAACTTTAATGACTGCTTATATTTCCTTAAGAATTATAGGTCTATTTAAATTGTTCATCTGGTCTTGATTTAATTTTGGTATGTGGTACCTATGAAGAAAATTGTCCAGCTCTTTTTGATTTTCTAATTTTGTTGAGAATTGATTTTTAAAATATAACCTTATGATTCTCTGTATTTCTACCATGTCTGTGGTTATGTTCCCCTTTTTGTATCGGATTTTGTTAGTTTGGATATTCTCTCTCTGCCTTTTAGTTAGTTTAGATAAGTGTTTGTCTACCTTGTTGATTTTCTCAAGGAACCAACTCTGTGTTTCATTGATTCTTTGTGTTGTTCTTTTTGTTTATATTTTATTTATTCCAGTCCTCAGTTTGGTTATTTCCTGTTGTCTACTTCTCCTGGGTGAGTTTGCTTCTTTTTGTTCTGGAGCTTTCAGGTGTGCTATTAAGTTGCTAGTGTGAGATTTCTCCAAATTCTTTATGTAAGCATTTAGAGCTCTTAACACTGCTTTCATTGTGCCCCATAAATTCAGTATGTTCTGGATTCATTTTCACTGAATTCTAGAAAGTCTTTAATTTCTTTCTTGATCCATTGGTAACTCAGTTGAGAGTTGTTCAGTTTCCATGAATTTGTAGGCTTTCTGTAATTTTTGTTGTTGTTGATCTCTAACTTTAAGCCATGGTGAGCCAATAAGATACAGGGGGATATTTTAATTTTTTACGTTTATGTTGAGATTTTCTTTGTGACCAAGTATATGATAAATTTCAGAGAAGGCTCCATGAGGTGCTGAGAAGAAGATATATTATCCTGTGTTTGGGTGAAATGTTCTGTAGATACCTGTTAGGTCCGTTTGAATTACAATATCTGCTAGGTCCCTTATTTCTCTTTAGTTTCCATCTGGCAGAAATGCCCATTGGTGAGAGTGGAGTTTTGAAGTCTGCCATTATTAATGTTGTTGGTTCAATGTGTGATTTAAGCTTTAGTAATGTTTGTTTTACCAATGTGGATGCACTTATATTTGTGGCATAGATGTTCAGAATTGAGGCTTCGTCTTGATGGATTTTTCCTTTGATGAATATGAAATGTTGTTCTCCATCTCTTTTGATTGATTTTAGTTTGAAGTTATTTTGTTAGATATTAGGATAGCTACACCAGCTTACTTCTTATATTTTTGGTTGTGAGCATAGCCTTTAATGGCTGAGCCATCTCTCCAGCCCACCAGCTTACTTCTTAAGTCTATTTGATTGGAAAAACTTTTTCCACCCCTGTACTCTGAAGTAATGTCTGTCTTTGAAGTTGAGGTGTGTTTCTTGTATGCAACGGGATGAATACTTTTTTTTTTTAATGAATTCAGTTTGACTGTGTCTTTTTATTGCTGAATAGAGTCCATTGATATTAATAGATATTAAATTACCAGTAAATTTTTATTCCTGATATTTTGTGGTTTGGGTGGTGGTGGCAGTAGTGTGTGTGCGTGTGTGTGCGTGTGTGTGTGTGTGTGTGTGTGTGTGTGTGTGTGTGTGTGTGTGTGTGTTTCTCTTTGGGATTACCTATTGTCTGTGTTTTTATTGGTGCAGCTCACTTTCTTGGGTTGGAATTTTTCTTCTAGTGATTTCTGTAGGCCTGGCTTTGTTGATAGGTATTGTTTAAATCTGGTTTTGTCTTGAAATATCTTTTTTTTTTGCCTATGGTGATTGAAAGTTTTGCTAGGTATAGTAGCCTGGGTTGGCCTCCATGGTCTCTTGGTGTCTGCAAAACATCTGTCCATGCCATTCTTGCTTTTAGAAGTCAAGTGTGATTCTGATAGGTCTTCCTTTATATGTTACTTAGCCTTTTTTCTTTACAGCTCTTAAAATTCTTTCTTTATTATATATGTTTATGTGTTTTGATTCCTATGTGGCAAGGGGACTTTTTCTTTTGGTCCAGTCTATTTGGTGTTCTATAAGCTTCATAGGCATATCCTTCTTTAGGTTGGGAACGTTTTCTTCTATGATTTTGTTGAATATATTTTCTGTGCCTTTGAGCTAGGATTCTTCTCCCTCATCTATTCCTATTTTTCATAGGTTTGACCATTTTGTGGTGTCTCAAATTAACTTGGATATTTTGTGTTAGTAATCTTTTGGATTTAACATTTTCTTTGACCAATAAATATATTTCCTCTCTTGTATTCATCACCTAAGATTCTTTCTCCCATCTCTTGTATTCTTTTGGTGATTCTTCCATCTGTAGTTACTGTTCACTTACTTTTCCATTTCCAGAGTTCCCTCTGTTTGTGTTTTCTTTATTGCTATTTCAATTTTCAAGTCTTGATCCATTTTCTTCACCTGTTCAATTGTTTTTTTTTCTTTTTCTTGAGGGGTTTTTTCTTTCTTTAAGGGGTTTATTGATTTCTTCTAGTATATTGTATGTATTTTCCTTGATTTCTTTAAGGGAATTTTTCTATTTTCCCTTTAAGGGCTTCTATCATCTGCATAAAGTTATTTTTAAGGTCATTTTCTTGTGCTTCAGCTGTTTAGAAATATTTAGGATTGTTGTTGTAGGATCGCTGCATTCTGGTGGCATCATATAGCCCTTTCTGTTATTGAATGTATTATTACACTGGTATTTATACATCTGTATTTTGGATGATTATAGGTCTGGGTATATTCTTGTGTTTGTCTTTTTTGAATGGGTATTTTGTTTCTTTATTTTCTGTTTGTTTTATTGTATTCTGGTATGAATGCCTAAGGTATCTGGTGACTGGCAGGTCTTCAGGTCCAGAAACTAGAAGGTTACAGGGGAGGTTTGTGGGGGTTTGAGTACCTACATACAGCCTATCCTACTGTTCTTCTGCCTGGTGTGGGCTGTACCTTTGCCTCTGGAGCCTTCTGGAATTTCAGGCAAGGGTTGGCTCTGGGGAGGATGCTAAGATGGATGAGGTTGTATATTAGTGTGAGTCTTCAGGGAACAAAATCCAGTTCATGGTGGTAGTGGTGGTTATGCCCGCAGGCAGGTCTCTTACCTGGATGGCAGGTGGTGACTGCTCCAGAGCAGTGGAGTTCTATTGGAGTTGAGGGCAGTACCCATCTGCCTTGCTGGTGCTGAAATGGAAGGAGGAGGACCATAGGATGTACCTTGGAGCTTATGGTCTGGAGGTTGGGGCAGGTCAGCTGGGAGGCCAGTCACTCACCTGTTTTTCCAACTGTTGTAGGCTTTACCTATTTGTATGGAGTATGTTGGAGTTTCAGGAAGTGTAGCATGAATCTTAAAAGTTCTTATTAATAAAATCAAACCTGAGCCAAGTATTGGGATGAAATGCTAGATAGTCAGAGAGACAGAATAAGCCACAGCTATCTCACCTCGCCGGATCCTCAGCTGGTCTTACTTCCTCAGACTGGAAGCCTCTATGTCCTCATATCTGAATGGCTCTCAGCTGAACTGTGCTGTTCCAAAGCCTGAATGCTTAACCAGGCCAAATGCCTCTCCAGGGCAAATGCCTCTAGTTTCTGGTCCTCATGCCTTATATACCTTTCTCCTTTATACCACCACTCCCTGGGATTAAAGACTGGTTTACTGGGATTAAAGGCATGTGTCACCACGCCTGGCCGTTTCCAATGTGACCTTGAACGCACAGAGATCCAGAGGGATTTCTGTCTCTGGAATGCTAGGATTAAAGGAGTGTGCTACCACTGCCTATCCTCATGTTTAATATTGTGGCTGTTCTGTCTCTGACCCCAGATAAGTTTATTAAGGTACACAATATTTTGGGGAACACAATACCACCACACAGGAAGGGCTTTCAATGGGGAAGGTGATGAAGTGGGTGGGGTTGTGTGGCAGAGTGGGTCTTAGGGAAACAGAATCCAACGAGTAGTAGTAGTTATGGTTATATCTGCAGGCAGGTCTCTGACCTGTTGGCTGGCTGGCTAGTGGTGACTGTACCAGAGCAGTGGAATTCCACCAGTGTTGAGAGCAATACCCATCTGCCTTGCTGGTACTGAGATGGAAGGAAGAGGGGCACAGGATGTGCCTTGTGGTCTGGAAGTTGGGGCAGGTCAGCTGGGAGGCAGTCACTCAGCTGTTCTTCCAACTGGTGTGTGTCATGTGAATTCTAATTGGTCTTAATAATAAAAACCTGGAGTCAGATATTGAGGGTGAAAACTGAAAGATCAGAGAAGTAAAGGAGCAGCTGCCATCACCTCTTACCTTCATGACTCTTCAGACTGAAAGAGGACCATGCTCCCATCTCCACCCTGCCTTGTATTCCTCTTTCTGCCCAGCCATATCATGTCCTGTCTCCTGTCTGTACAAACTTCCAGACCTCTGTGGTTAACTAGTGGCTAACTCTGTCCTCTAATATTCAGCCAAGCTTTGTTTGTCAGAACACAAACAAAATATTTCAACATTTCCTCTTTTTGTGTAAAATAAAAAAGAAGGTTATAATTAATATAAGAAAAACTATATACAATAAGTGTATACAAATATATGTGGGTAACAATTATATTAACAATGTCTAGTCCATTAGCATTTGACAAATTCAAAGAAAATACTCCATTATCTGTCTTATCTTGGTGAGTCTAAACTTTCTATCCTAATTTGCATTACCAAAATTATCTTATAATGTTTCTCAACCCTATATACTTTACACATCTTTAGTGAATTTCTTTTCTGAATCTGGTAACAAGGAAAACTATAACTTAAAGTCTTCAACTGCATCTGAGACGTGAGAAAGAAATAATATTACCTGAATAAGCAGGAAGTACAAGCAAGTGACTGTCAAAAAATGTGAGAAATGACAGAAACAGCTAGTTACCTGGACACTCAGCCAAATTTCCTCTGCAACATTGGGGCATCCATCTTCAGCCTACAGGCCTAGCATATCCGACAGACTTTTCTGTGAAACAGGATATTGTAAAGGGCTGTCTGACCTTGTCTTGGCAAACTTTAGTAGTCACTTTCTTTTGTGTCCTGCTTGTCCAATTTGGACAGCATACTGTCAGCAGTCAAGGCAAGAGCACTTTCTTGCCCTGTGGCTAACTTATGCCACAAACAAAGTAAATTCGGTGTGGAGTTTTTTCGATGCCCATCATCTTTTCTGAAGTACGTTGGTGTTATCAGGAGCAGACATGTCTCATTGTCATAAAAAACAAACAAAAAAAAACTTATGTTATTAAAACATCTTAAATGCCATATTCTGTAGCTCTCTGAAGTGTGTGAAGACAACCTGACAATCTAAAATATATCTGTCTGACCTTGAAAACATACTTAAAATGACTACAGTTTGATTGTAATAGGTGACTAACTACTAACCTGCATTTCTTTATTATCCCAAATAGTTTGTAATAATAACTTTCAAGAACTAGAAATTTGCATTGCATTGTTGGATGAGCTGTATAGTTATAATACCTTGACCAAGAGTAGAAACATATATATAGTACATTCTAACAAAAATAGCCTTAAATTTGTATCAATATACAAAAATCCATATCGATGTGAAATATTTAAAACTAGTAGTTGCTTTTATTGGTTTAAAAGTAGATTCAATAAACTACCCTTTAATCCTATCAATTCTATAACATATAAACAGTATAACAAAAATAACCTCAAATTTGTATCAATATACAAAAATCCAAGGCAATGTAAAATATTTAAAACTAGTAATTGCTTTTAAAAGTAGAGTCAATAATTTACCCTTTTATACCATTTCTGTATCTCTTCTCTTCTTTTTAGAACAAGATCCCTGAATCTAATCTCTTTGTTCATCTTTTTTCCCAACCATTATCAATAACGACATGTAACTAACCACTCTAAATGATAACAAATATTCATAACCCACTGAACAACCAAAATCCACTCACCCCACCATCTTGGGAATGTGGGCATTGTGCTCTATTTTTTTTTCTTTTTTACATTGCAAGTAATCTTTTATTTATTTTTAATTTTTTTTACATAAAATAATTACTTTTTTTTTCATTTTACATACCAACCACAGTTTCCCCCTCCCATCCCTTCTCCGGCTCCATCTCCTTCCTGCCCACCCTACCCACTCCTCCAAGAGAGTAAACCCTCCCATGCAGTCAACAAAGCCTGGTATATTCAGTTGAGGCAGGACCAAACCTCTTCCCTCTGCATCAAGGCTAAGCAAGGCATCCTACCATAGGGAATGGGTTCCAAAAAGTCATCTCATGCACCAGGGATAGATCCTGATCTCCCTGACAGGGTCCCTCAAACAGACCAAGCAATACAACTGTTTCCCACATGCAGAGGGCCTAGTTCAGTCTGATGTAGGCTTCACAGCTGTCATTCTAGAGTTGGTGAGTTCCCACGAGCTTAGTTCAGTTGTCTCTGTATATTTCCCATCATGATCTTGACGCCCCCTTGTTCATATAATGTCGCCTTCCTCTCTTTGACTGGATTTCCAGAGCTCAGCCTGGTGCTTGGATGTGGATCTCTATATCTGCTTCCATCACTTCCTAAATAAAGGCTCTATAATGACAGTTAGGAAATTCACCAATCTAATTACAGGGGAAGGCCAGTTAAGGCACGCTCTCCACTACTGCTAACAGTCTTAGCTGGGGTCATCCTTGTGGATTCCTGAGAATTTTCCTAGCAGCAGACTTCTCACTAACCCCATAGTGGCTCCCTCTATCAAGGAATCTCTTTCATTGCTCTCTCACTCTATCCCTCCTCCAGTTCAACCATCCCATTATGTCATGTTCTGATCCCCCATCTCCTTCTCTCTCTTGCCCCTCTCTCTGAGTTTACTCAGGAGATCTCATCTCTTTCCCCTTCCCAGGGTGATCCATGCATCCCTATTAGGGCCCTCCTTTTTAACCTAACTTCTTTCAATCTGTGGGTTGTAGTCTGGTTATTCTTTGATTTACATCTAGGATCCACTTATGAGTGAGTACATACCATGTTTGTATTTCTGAGTCTGGGTTTTCTCACTCAAGATAATATTTTCCAGTTCCATCCATTTGCCTGCAAGTTTCATGATATCTTTCTTTTTCTACAGCCGAGTAATATTTCATTGTGTATATGTACCATATTTTCTTTATCCCTTCTTCAGTTGAGGGGCATCTAGGTTGTTTCCAGGTTTTGGCTATTAGTTGTTGTGTTCTTAAAATTACTTCCTGCTGTCTAGGGGTGATGACATCTTTATGGGACCCTGAAAAAATTGTCAAGTCCTGGGATAACTAGCTGTATCATTTTATGTCCAGTCTCTGTGTAATGGTAAACTGCAGGGCTTGTCTCAAGTCCAGGGTAGAGTAATCTGTAAAGCTGGATTTTCTCAGTCAGCCACCTTGAAATTGACCTGAGCAGTTTTTACTCCAAAGCCTATCTTTATGTGGTGTTTGTCAGCTTAGGGGCATTACCATAGTCCAGGTGGAATTGTCATTGTGGGGTCCCATCACCTTTTTTGGAGACTTCAGAGACCACTGTTAGGAAAGTTTATCATTCACTGTAGATAATTTAAACATCATTAACATCAAAACAGAAAGTTTAAATTTAAAGATAGTACTATACCCAAAGAAAAGTTTTAAAGGTTTAAATAAATTTGAAAGGTAAGAAGTTTGTGACAATAATAGTCCCTTGATTTTGGTTTTCTTCTGTCTGATACCAGGTAGTTCTTCTGATATGAAACAGAGACTGAATTTTCTTTTAATAACATGCTTGGGTTTAGAGAAGGAGAGAGCCATGCTCCAACTGAAAAGTCAGTTTTAATTTTTTATTGAACTGGAGCTACGAAAAGGCCATTTGCATTATGTGTCTGTAGAGAACAGCAGAAACAAACATTTAGGAACATTTATGAAGTTTTAACCTGTTGGAAATGTGATATATCAATAGGCCAATTTATTTCTTTTCTTGGGACATTTTCTCTGGATGATTCATGCTTTTACTTCAGATGTCTCATTTGTCCAGTGGACTTTATGTCCCTTAGCTGGTTGCCTTTATTCTCCTGAAAAACATAAACAAAACCCTCCCCCAACCCTAATTTTTGGGAGGTTCCCTTATCTGATCAAATAAAAAGCATTTGTTAGTTTTATAGGTTAGTTTAGATTAAACGGCCATGCTGTTTGATGAACTATCACCTCTTCTAGTCAAGAAGTCTCTCTTGTTCAAATCTAATCTATCAATTTTGATTTATGGTTTCTCCTGATATTTTTGTTTTATCTTCTAAAGCGCTTCTATCATCCAGAGCTGTAGTGGGTAGCCATTCCAGCTTTGATCTGGAAGTTCTAACCCCCATTGAGACTTCGGCAACTGTCACGACTACAAGGCGGGGCCAATGGAGGCCCCTGGGGACCCGAGATCTGGATGGGCCAGCTAGTTCTCTGTTCCTGGATCCGAGACGGTGGAGGTGGACCGAGCAGGGCTTCAGAGAACACCGCTGGACTTCCAGACCTAAAGCTGGAATGGCTACCCACTGCATCTCCCCCTTTTTGTCTAAATAAGAAGGTTCTAACTTAATACAAGACTATATACAAAGGAATGGTTATCAAATATTGTCCAGGAGTAATGAGGGATAATGACCTAGATAAGATGGAACTACAATCAATGCGAACAATATCAAGCAAGAAACACATACTAAAATCCAGAGAAGTCTAGAGCTTAGTGGGTAGCCATTCCAGCTTTGGTCTGGAAATTATAACCCCCATTGAGGCTTCAATAACTATCACACCTACAAGGCGGGGCCAAGAGAGGGCCTTGAAGACCCGAGATCCAGATGCACCGCACTCTCTTGTTTCCTGGACCCTGGGTGCTAGAGGTAGATGGAGCAGAGTTCTCTAGAGAACACCACCAGACTGCGCTGTGTCTTTCCCAGAACTCGCAACCTACCTATCGCTTCATTTGTAAGTTACACCACTAAATAAATCTCCCTTTTAACTACATGGAGTGGCCTTAATTTCACCAATATCTGGCACTCACATGAGGCAAATTCCAAAGGCCTGGGTGGCTCCCGCCCTCAGGTTCCTCCCGGGCCTGGCAGGCGCTTGAAGCTGCAGGTTACCGCCTGCAGAGTTCTGTAAAACCAGGAAAAACCTACACAGTTCCATTCCTGAAAAGGAACTAATCCAGTCTGAGTTCTGCGGCAAGTTTAGCCCCAAACCAGCGAAATCGCTGTGATTGGGTCATTCCCTCTCCTCCTTGAGTGCCGGCTCCCCGCCCTAGCCCGAGGTTTCCACAGTTTCACCTAGTTAAAATAGATAGGGCACTGTCCCCTGTCCCCAGTGGGGGTTTGGAGCCATGCCTGGTAGCAGACCTATTGTCTGTAGAGGCAGAGAGGGGCTTAGAGCGTCCTGGAAGTCTCCATGCCCTGAAGCTCCAGGGGGTCACCTGAAAAACTGCTGGCTACCTGTGCTCACTCTGCTGCCAGCCAAGGCATTCAACAGGACCTGCTTTGGCACTATACCAACGCCTCCTTCTGGCAGAAAAGTCCTACTACACCCCCAGAACCTCAGAAAGGTAAGATAGGCAAAGCAGTGTCTTATTTCAAGTAAAAGTACTTGATCATTTTATACCTTAAAATTGACTAACAAATTTTGAGTAATTCTTGTAATATGGCCGACAACATTACCTCACAAGAATTTAAAAACTTTTTGTCTGTATGATGAATGACATTTTCCTGGAAATATACAACCTTCCTCAGGCATATTTGGCCTGTACCATTTTGGCATTCATTGTAATAATTCACACAGTGTTCAAACACTGGTTTAATAATAAGAACAAAGATGAGTCATTATTGGGACTGATACAGGCTTTAAAAGATAGCAATGAAGGCTTACAGAAAAAGATTCTTTCTCTAGAATCTGCTAATCAGGATTTACAAAACAGGCTTGTACCCAAAATTGATTTTATTGATAATAAATATGAATATTTAATGGATAGAACACTAACTCTCCAGAGTGAAGTTGTGGCTACTCAGACACTATATAAGGAAGAAAGATTATCATTAATTGATAAGATAAGGTTCGTGGAATCATGTGTTTCAGAAGAACACAAAAACTTCCATGATTCCATGAGAAATCTGGAATCCCTTGCAAGAGAGGAGGTTCACTCCCTAGAACAGACCCTAGGTGCTCGTTTGAAAGCCCTGGAGGAAACTCTCAATAAACATGACAAGGGACCTAGTAAGCAGAAGGGCAAGACCATACAGGTTGTAACATCTCCAAATGGCTCTCATACAATGGCTTATCCTGTCATCAACCATGAGAAGCCAGTAGATGACACACACCCCGAGCCACATATGACATATACATTACAACCAATTTCAACAAGGGACTTTAAAAATATAAAGGAAGCAGTAGTTACATATGGGATACACTCCACATACATAAAACAGATGTTAAATTCGTGGTCTACCTCACACAGAATCATTCCAGATGACTGGCATCAGTTAATTTCAGCTGTTCTAGAATATAGCCAGCAGTTACAGTAGAAAAGCTGGTTGAGAGAAGAGACAAAAAATTTAGAACAACAAGGCAAACTCAGAAGTTTTTGTGATCTCCCAAGATCAAATACTTGTTGAGGGATGTTTCGCTGACAGGAATGTACAAGCCACTTATGATGAGCATACAATATTACTATGCCACACAGCAGCTCTAAATGCTTGGGAAAAAATTCCAAAACCTGGAAAACCAACTGAGTTATACACAAAGATATTTCAGGGACTGCACGAACCCTTCACTGATTTTTTACAAAGGCTGAACACAGCTATAACAAGAGCTGTGTCAGATAAAGAATTAAGAAGAGTATTAACTGAGTCCTTGGCGTTTGACAATGCTAATGTAGAATGCAGAAGAATACTTACACCATTAAAGATCAGATCAGCTCCTTTGGAAGAATGGATTCAATATACTAATGGTGTTGAGTCTCTTAACTACAGTAATGAGGCTTGGGTAGGAGAGACAAATCCCAGAGGTGAAAGAAGGCCCAATAGTACCAAATGTTTTAAATGTGGTAAACCAGGTCATATAAGTAAAAACTGTACATGGGGTGCTCCTAGAAGAAATACTCCTTCTAGGAATAGCCTAAACAGGAGACCCCAACCACCTCCTGGATTATGTAGAAGATGTGGCAAAGGTCGACATTGGACTAGTGAGTGCAGATCAAAAATAGATATACAAGGCAACCCTTTACTGGCGGGGAAATGCCTCAGGGGGCCTTTTGCAGGCCCCCAAATCAAACACAGTACAAACATTCCCAGCCACTGTGAAAGAAATTCTTCTCCAGGACAACTGAATAAACCAATGCCAAATGTAA
This sequence comes from Peromyscus aztecus, assembly GCA_902168405.1. Lineage (NCBI taxonomy): Eukaryota > Metazoa > Chordata > Mammalia > Rodentia > Cricetidae > Peromyscus > Peromyscus aztecus. The sequence goes on along the minus strand of CABHPQ010167989.1, from coordinate 25,000 downwards.
AAACTGATACTACAATGGATGATAAAACAGCTCTGATAGATGGATCACAGTTTACAAAGAACACAATAAAACAAATATTTTGGCAGACTTCATAAATAAACAAAGACCAAAGCTGGAATGGCTACCCACTACAGGCATACAGCTTACCCTTAAGCGTAGTTCATTCCTCCAACACTCAAGAGGCTGAGATAGGAGAATCATGGCTTTGAGGCCTTCCCTAACTACATAGTAGGACCGTGTTTTAAAAACACTACCAACCCCAGCCCAACAAATCAAAAGAAACATATGCATACCCCCAAGTCCTAAAATCCCCAGAACATGCAAACTAACACAGGCATACAAATAAAATCTTCAGTAGTGTAAACACTGATATGTCTTGTGTTTATCTCACAATGGGTTCATGGGCAAATTCCATTGACTTAATTCTTGTCTTATTTCTTAGGTTTATCTACCAGACTCAGAGACACTTTTGCTCACACACTATTTGAAAGTAACTATTGTGGAATATTATCTTCAGATATGTTACATTTGTTTATGTTGTGGAACATTTGTTTTAATGATGCAAAAATGTGTTCCATCCTTTTATGTTGCATTTTTTTAAACTCTGTGAAGGTGTGTTAGTTTGCCTGTCTAAACAGCTGATTGGTCTAACAAGAGCTGGACAGCCAATAGCAAGGTAGGAGAAAGGATAGACAGGGCTGGGAGGCAGAAAGAATAAATAGGAGGGGAGAGAAAAGGAAAAATAGAAGGAGGAGCAAGAAGAGAAGAAGAGAGGACACCAGAGGTCAGCCACCCAGCTACACAGCCAGCCAGGGAGTAAGAGTGAAAGTAAGATATACAGATGTAAGAAAAGGAAAAAGCCCAGAGACAAAAGGTAGATGGGATAATTTAAGTAAAAAAAAAAAAAAAAGCTGTCAAGAAATAAGCAAAGGTAAGTCCGGGCATATATAAGTAATAATTAGTCTCTGTGTGTATTTATTTGGGAGCTGGATGGTGGGCCCCCCAAAAGAGCAAAGGGTCAAAAAAGTAAAAAAAAATCAAACAACAACTATTCACTTTTCATCACTCAGTATTAATCAGAGGATCTTTCAGTGGTCAAATAGTAGCTTAGATTTCAAGAAAAGGTCAAATAAAATCATGAGTCTCCAAAGAACAACAACTAAATTGATTTTCAACTGAAGGAAAATAATTTTTATTTGCAGGAGGTTATCAACTGACAATTGCTGTATTATGGATGGAGGCATGCATTCACACCTCCTTTCAGCACTAGGGCCTTATCTGGTGCACACCCATGCAGGTTCTGTGCATATTGCCTATTTTTGTGAGTTCATGTGTATGTTGATCTTTGATTTAGGAGGCCTGTTTCCTTGGTGTCCTCCATCCCCTCTAGTTCTTACCCTTTTTCTGCCTCCTCTTCTACAGAGCTCCCTGAGTCCTGAGGATAGGTATTTGATGGAGACATTCCATTTAGGGATGGGTGTAGCAAGGAATCTCACTTTCTGCATAATGTTTGGCTGTAGGTCCCTATATTCATTCCTATTTGCTGCAGGAAGAAGTTTCTCTGGTGATGGCTGAGCCAGGCACTGATCTATGAGTATAACAAAATGTCATTAGTAGTCATTTTATTGCTACTTTTTATTTGTTTGTTTTAAAGAACAGTAATATATTCTTTTACCCTAGGTCCCTAGGCTATCTAGTCTCAGGTTCTTGGTCACCTGAACAGTGTCAGGTATGGTTTCCATTTCATGGAGTGGGCCTTAAGTCAAATAGATATTTGGTCAGTTACTTCTACAGGCTTTCTGCCACCTTTGTCCTAGCATATCAGTTAGGCAGGACACAACTGTCTATCCAAGGTTTGTGGCTAAGTTGGTATTTACCTTTCTCCTTTGGTAGTAGGCAAAGTACTTTTCTGTACCAAGGAGGCTAGCATGCAGGTGTAAGGACTCTATGTAGGAATCAATTTGACTTCTCCGTGTTCAATGAGTTGTGTAGGTGTTATCTTCAGCAATAGAGCCTTGATGTCAGTTTGTGGGGAGCAACCTATAGTCTTGACATAGGTTGCTATAGCCTAGGTTGGTTGGAAATTCCCATGGAACCCCTGTGACCAACAACTTAATTAGATATAAGTCAACTTATATCCTACTGTGGGATGTTTTTCTGTATGCTGTGAATATATATTGCTCTGATTAGTTGATAAGTAAATCAGCATTGGCCTATGGCAAGGCAGCTTAGAGGTAGACAGGAAATCGAAGCAGATATACAGAGAGAAGAAATGAGAAGAAGGAGAGATGCCAGCCCACCATGGTGCCAAGGAGCACCGGCATGGTGCTCCTTGGCACCAATTTATCAATACATAGATAAATGGAAATGAGTTAATTTACGATGAAAGAGCTAGCTAGCAAGAAGCCTGCCATAGGTCATACAACTTGTAAATAATATTGAGCCCCTGAATGATTGTTTTATAAGTGGCTGTGGGGCCACAGGGTCAAGTGGAACCAGAACTGGAAACTTCATATGGTGATATGAGATGGTTAGCTGGGATTTTGTCATCCCCATTATTTGGTGGTTTACTTCTGATTGCCTTCACTTATGCACATATGTTAGTAACCTTCTCCTGTATTAGATTTCCATGCTATCTCTCAAATGGCCATTATTTGAGCTTTCTCTCTCACACCCCCTTCTTCTTCCCTCTTCCCTCTTGATTCCCCAATTTCTGTTGCTCCTCCATCCATTCATAATTATCTATTCTACTTCCCTTAACTTGGAAGGTATATCTGCCCCTACTTCAGGCATTTACTTCATATCTAATCTTCCTGGTTCTATGGCTTGTAACTTAGTTATCATTGACTTAATAGCTAATATCCATATGAGCAAATATAGCATATAAGCAAATATATACTGCATTTGTCTGGGTCTAAATTATTTCACACAGGATGATTTTTTTCTGGTTCCAACTATTTACCTACAACATTCATGATTTTTTTTTAATAACAGCTGAATAATACTCAATTTAGTAAATGTACCACATTTTCTTTATCCATTCTTCTGTTGAGGGATGTCTAGGACATTTTCAATTTCTGGCTGTTTTGAATAGAGCAGAAATGAACATGGTTGATCAAGTGTCTCTGTTGTAGGGTGAAGCATCCTTTGCGTACATGCCCAAGAATGGCAGATCAATTCTTATCCTCCTGAGGCACTACCACACTGATTTCCAAAAAGGCTGTCCAAATTTGCACTTCCATAAGCAATGGGTGAGTGTTACCCTTACAAGCATGAGCTGTCACTTGTTTTGTTGAACTTAGTGATTCTTATCAGTGTAAGATGAAATCACAAAGTAGTTTTGATTTGCATTAGCCTGAAGACTAAAGATTTGTTTTATCATTTTTTAAGTATTTCTCAGCCATTTGAGTTTCCTCTCTTGATAATTTTGAGAATTTCTTGTTTAGATCTGTACCACATTTTTTTAACTGGATTACTATTATTATTATTATTATTATTATTATTATTATTATTATTTGGTATCTAGTTCTTTAAGTTCTTTATATATTTTTCACATTATCCCTCTATTGGATGTGTAGTTGGTAAAACTCTTTCCCCATTATTTATGCTGCTGCTTTGTCCTAATGATGGTGACCTTTGGCTTACAGAAGCTTTTGGTTTCATGAGGTCCCATTTATTGTTTATCTTAGTGCCTGTGCTATCAGTGTTCTGCTCAAGAAGCATTTTTCTGTGTCAGTGAGTTCAGTCTATCTCCCACTTCCTTGTCTATCAGGTTTAGTGTATCTGGTTTTATGTTGAAATCTTTGATCCTCCTGGACTTGAGTTTTTTGCAGGGTGATAAGTATGGATAAATATTTGATTCTTGCATATGCAGTCATCCACTTTGACTAGTACCATTTCTTGAATATATTGTCTTTGTCTACATATTGGTGAGTTCTTTATTAAAAATTAGGTGTCAATAGATGTGTGGATTTATGTCTAGGAAATCAACTTGATTCCATTGTTGATGTGCTAGTGTGTATACCAATACCATGTTTTTTTATTAATATATTTCTCTAGTACAACTTGCAATTGAAGATGAGGATACCTCCAGAACTTCTTTTAATATTCCAGAATGTTTTAACTACCCTGAGTGTTTGTTTGTGTGTTTTCATACCAAGCTGAAAATTGTCCTTTCAAGATCTGTGAAGAATTACCTTAGACTTTTGATGGGAATTGCATTGAATATGTAGATTGCTTTTGGTAGGATGTCCAGTTTTACTATATTAATTTTTCTGATGAATGAGCATGTGAGATCTGTTCATCTTCTGATATTTTCTTCAATTTAATTCTTATATGTCTTAAAATTTTTATTATACAAGGCTTTCACTTGATTAGTTAGAGTTATCCCAAGATAGTGTGTATGGTTGAGGCTATTGTGAAAGGTGGTGTTTTCCTGATTTTCTCAAGTCTATAATTTGTATATAAAAGGGCTACTGAATTTTGTGAGTTAACTTTGTAATCAGCTACTTTACTGAAAATACCTAACAATTGTAAATATTTCTAGGTGGAATTTTTATGGTCACACACACATATATCATCATATAATCTGCAAATAAAGTTACTTTGATTTCTTCCTTTTCAATTCCTATCTGCTTGATCTCCCTCAGTTCTCTTATTGTGCAAGCTAAGACCGTATTATATTGAATAGGTATGGAGAGAATCATGTTCCAGATTTTAGTGGAATTGCTTTGAGTTTTTCTACATTTGAGCTGATGTTTCTAGGAGCTTGCTGTATACTGCCTTTATTGTCTTGTGGTATATCCCTTTTATTCTTAATTTCTCCAGGAACTTTATAATGTTGGAGTATACAATTTTGTTATCACTTTTTTTCTTTCAGCTCGTTTATATGGTGGATGACATTTATCAATTTATGTACATTGAACCATCCCAATATCTCTGAGATGAAGACTACTTGATCATGACATATGGTGTTTTTCATTTTTTTTTTATTCAGTTTGTAAGTATTTTATTGAGAATTTTGCATCTATGTTCATCAGGGGAATTGCTCTGTAATTTTTTTTTTCATAGTTGAATCTTTATGTAGTTTGGATACCAATGTAACTATGGCCTAATACAATGCATTTGGCCATGTTCCTTCTCTTTCTAGTTTGTGTAATGACAACTTTTCTTTGAAAGTCTTGTACAATTCTGTGCTAAAACCATCTGGCCCTGGGCGTTTTTAGGTTTGAAGAATTTTAATTACTGCTTCTATTTCAATAGGGGTTATAGTTCTGTTTAAATTGCTTATGTAATCTTGATGTAAGTTTGGTAGGTGATACCTACTGAAAAAATTAACCACTCCTAATTAGATTTTCCAATTTGTTGGAGTACAGGTTTTTTAAAGTATGCCCTTATGATTCTATTTCCACCCCCTTCTGTTCAATGTTCCCTGAGTCTTATGTATGGAAGTGTTTTGTAGATGTTGCCATTGACACTGGACTCCACAACTTTGGTTGTTGTTTTTTATTTTTTTGTGATGGCCTTAATCTGTTTCATTGATGAGTAGTGAAAACTATATTATCTGTGAGTATAAGGATAAATACTTAGAATGTAGTTAGTGATTATGTTGGTTTAATACAGTAGTGGTTATAGATACTCCTCCAACATTCATGACTTCACTAATTCTAAGTAGTTGGCCAGGTTATTAATACCAGGCATAATTTCCCTCATGTTGGTCAGATCTTTTAAGTTTAAGGTGAAATGACTGTAAGTAGCAGGAGATCAGGGAGTTTGGTATGAGATGGTTTCTCCTAGGAATATCAGAATCTATACCAATCTACCAATATGCCTGCCTAAATATGAGTTGAACAAAGACCAATAGACTTTAGTGAGTTGTTGGTTACCACTAAAGTGTGTGTGCCACATCTGCATTCTCAGTGTTATGGTGCCATGGTGGCTGTTGTTGTGGTTCATAGACATCATAGTTGGGTAGGAATTTTGGTGGTTTTCTTCCTTTAGAAGCTTGGATTGTAGCTTCTGGTATTATTAAAGTACTCAGGGAGGGAAGAAGCTTTCAGGTCAGTTCCTGCTCAGGAGTTTCTGGGCACTGTTTCTTAAGTGTCTGATGCCTTCAGCAATAGGAACTTATCTTCCACCTCTGGGTGCCAAATAAGGGAAATAGCATTAGGCTGTATGTTTTGGGGGATATCTTAGACAATTCTGACCAACAATTCAAAAGAAGGTTCCTCATACTTGGTATTAAGGTTTTTGATTGGTGGACTTTGGTTCTTGCCCAGGGAATTGTCAGCCCAGATTAGAAAATTTCATTTAAATTATATATGAGTATTAATATACTGAAGTATGCATATTATATAGGACTTTTTTTAAGAAAGATTGTTAATAGTGTGGTTCCTTATGATTTTGAGACATCTTATTGTTACTTTACCTTCCTTCCTACTTCTGTATTACGTGTTCCTTTATTCAACCCTAAAGAGCCCCAAGTCCATATCCCTAGTCAGATCACTTATACTCTCCTAGTCCCTTTTCTATTGTGCCCAAACCCACTACACTAGCAATAATACTTTATTAAAAATTTGAAATCTTCCCATTTATGAAGTAATTCATGTGTCAACCACATGTCCCTGCTTTAGTACTGCTTTCCTGACCATATTTATATGTTTCTACTGGGTTTTTATTTTTTATTTTTCATTTTTGTTAATGTATTTCTTTTCTAATTTTTTGAGGTGACAATGATTGCAACATCCTCTCACTTATAATTCTTCTCCCTAGATTCTCCTCATTCTGCTTCAAATCCATGGCCTCTTTTTCCACATTGCATGAATTATATATATTTGTGATACATATATACCCTAAATATTGCCTTTTCAGTGTATTTAATGTTATTTGTATGTAAATTTTTATGGCTAATAGATTGGTGTGCTCTTGCCTGGGAAGGGTAAACTTTCCAGCTCCCAGCTTTACTCAGTAGTCTTTAGTTTTCTGAGTGGGGTTCAGACTTCATGGGATTTTCCCTTGCACAGTGGTTTTCAGCTTTCCAAATGCTGTGACCCTTTAATATAGCCCCTCATGTTGTGGTGGCCTCAACCATAAAATAATGTTTGTTGTTACTTCATAACTGTAATTTTGATACTGGTATGAATTATAATGTAAATATTTGATGTGCAGAATATCTGATTGTGACCCCTGTAAAAAGGTCATGAGACCCCCCCCAAAGGGGTCTTGACCCACAGGTTGAGAAGACCCCCCCAAAGGGGTCTTGACCCACAGGTTGAGCAGGGGCCCTAACAGTTTGTAATGTTAGTTGGCGTTATCTTTGTCCAGTTCACATTTGGGCAGTCATGTTTGTGATTTCTGATATTATGGATGCAGCTTCTGACATTACTAGGCTACCATCCCATGGCAAACTTCCTGATCCTATCTATGGCTCTTACAATCTTTCTGCCTCTTCTTCTGCAATATTTCCTGAGCCTTAATTATGGGACTGTTTGTAGATGTATC
>CABHPQ010167989.1:0-12500 GCA_902168405.1 Peromyscus aztecus | reverse complement strand
CCATAGGCACTAGGCTCCAAAAAGCCCTCTCATGCAAGCTGCCACACCTACCTGCCATTTACATGGGTCCCGGGGATTCAAACTCTGGTCCCCTTACTTCAACTGCTATCTTCCAAGCTCATAAGAATCATATTTATCCTGGTAATACTTTAGCAGAGTGAAGCTCTTGAAAAAGTTTGATTGTTATTATGTACTATATTCTCTATACATTGTATACATATATTTAATTATTACAAGTCTGAACAATTCATATATATCAAATAAAAATAGAGTCATTGAAAATTAAAAAAAAAGATATCTCTTTCCTTGCTCTCCCTTTCTGTCCTTTTCCCAACTCGACCATCCCCTTCCCTCATGTTTTCTTGCTACCTCCCCTTAACACCCCCCATGCTCCTAATTTACTCAGGAGGGTGGGAGTGTTCCCCTTACTGTACATCCTCTCCAGCATAATCTGTCTTCAGTGTTTTTTTTTTTTTTTATCTTAGCCATACTGACAGGTGTAAGATGGTATCTCAGTGTTGTTTTGATTTGCATTTCCCTGATGGCTAAGGATGGTGAATAATTCTTTAAGTGTCTGTTCACCATTTGAGATCCTTCTGTAGGCTTTCTGTAGTTTGTTTTCTTTTAAACTCTAACTGTAGCCCATGGTGGTCCTATAAGATTCAAGGGTTTATTCCATTTTTTTTGTATCTATTGATATTAGCTTTATGACTAAATATGTGGTCAGTTTTAGATACGGTTCCATGAAGTGCTGAGAAGAATGTATAACCTTTTGTGTTTGGGTGAAATGCTCTGTAGTTCTCTATTAAGTCAATTTGAGTCATAACATCTATTAGTTCCCTTGTTTCCCTGTTAAGTTTCTGTTTGGCACATGTCTCCATTACTGAAAGTGGGGTGTCGAAGTCTCCCACTATTAATGTATGGGGTTTGATGTGTGATTTAAGCTTTAGTAATGTTTCTTTTACAAATATGTGTCCTTGTGTTTGGGTCATAGATATTCATAATTGAGACTTGATGGATTTTCCCTCTGATGAATATGTAAAGTCCTTCTCGATTTCTTTTGATCAATTTCAGTTTGAAGTCCATTTTGTTAGGTATTAGAATCACTACATTAGCTTGCTTCATAGGTCTGTTTGATTGGAAAATCTTTTTCTAACTCTTTACTCTGAGGTAATGTCTGTCTTTGAAGTTGAGGTATTTCTTGTATGCAGCAGAAGGATGGATCCTGTTTTGTATCCACTCTGTTAGCCTGTGTCTTTTTATTGATGAATTGAGTTCATTAATATTAAGAGCTATTATTGACTAGTGATTGTTAATTCCTATTTTTTTTTTGTTTTTGGTGGTGGTGATGGTAGTGCATGTAGTTTCCCTTCTTTGGGTTTCGCTGTAGTGAGATTATCTATTGTCTGTGTTTCCATGGTTGTAACTGAGTTCTTTGGGTTGGAGTTTACCTTCTAGTACTTTATGTAGTACTGGGTTTGTGGATAGGTATTGTTTAAATCTGGCTTTGTCATGAAACATCTTGTTTTATCTATTTATGTTGATTGATAGTTTTGCTGGGTATAGTAGTCTGTGTTTGCATCCCTGATCCCTTAGTATCTGTAAAATGTCAGTCCAGGACCTTCTGGCTTTTAGAGTTTCCATTGAGAAGTTGAGTGTAACTCTGATAGGTCTGCTTTTATTCATTACTTGGTCTCTTTGCATTTTTAAAAATTCTTTCTTTATTCTGTATGTTTAGTGTTTTTGATTATTATGTGGCTAGGAGAATTTTTTTTTGTCCAGCCTATTTGGTGTTCTGTAAGCTTCTTGGACCTTTATAGGCCTGTCCTTCTTTAGGTTGGGAAAGTTTTCTTCTATGATTTTGTTGAGTATGTTTCTGGTGCCTTTGAGCTGTGATTCTTCTCCTTCTTCTATGCTTATTATTACTAGGTTGGTCTTTTCATGGTGCCCCAGATTTCCTGGACGTTTTCTGTTAGGAATTTATTGGATTTAACTTTGACTGATGAGTCTATTTCCACTATCAAATCTTCCACACCTGAGATTCTCTCTTCTATCTCTTGTATTCTGTTGGTGATATTTGTATCTGTACTTCCTGTTTGCTTGCTTGGTTTTTCCATTTACAGCTTTCCATCAGTTTATGTTTTCTTTATTGTTTCTATTTCAGTTTTCAAGTCTTGAAGCATTTCTTTCACCTGTTTAATTGTTTTTTTTTCCCTTTGGCTTTCTTTAAGACATTATTGATTTATTCTAATTTTTTGTTTGTCTTTTCCTCAACTTCTTTATGAGATTTTTTTCATTTCCTCTTTACAAACCTTTATCATCTTCATAAAGTAATTTTAAGTTCATTTTCTGGTGTTTCAGCTACATTGGAATACTCAGGTTTTGCTGTTGTAGGATCATTGGATTCTGCAGGTGCCATATTTCTCTTTTGTTTGTTAAATGTATTCTTACAGCAGCATTTACTCATCCTTTCCTCCACTGGTGTGGCTTGTGCCTGTGCCTGTTCTTCCAGTTGCTGTGTTTTGAACCTGTGCCTATATAGTCTGCTGGGTTTGACAGGGAGGGCTGACCATGGGGATTGTATTCAGGTGCTTGTGGTGAGGTGACTGAGTGGGCCTTGGTGGTACCATATCAAGTGCATGGTGGGGGTGGGGGTACAGTCTGAAGGCAGATATCTCACTTCCTACAGGCTGGTGGGGACTGCATCAGAGCAGTCTCCTTATATGATTTAAATTTTTATTGTTTGAGAATTCCATACATCCATTTAATGTGGTTTGATCAAATCTTCCCATTCTGTCTCCTCTAATTGTGTCCCTATCCCCTTTATTACCTTTTTCTCTCCCAAATTCATGTGCTTTCCTTTATTAAAAATATCTACTGAGTCCACTTAGTGCTTCCAGTATGTGTCTAGGTGTAGAATCACCCCCTGGAGCTTGAATAACCTCTCAGAAGCTATATCCCCAAAGAAAACTGGCTCCCCTTCACCTAACACCCATTTGTTACCAATAGCTTTTCAGATAGGAATGGGACTGGGATTTGGGATGCTTTGATCTTGTGCAAGTGTAGTTTATATAGCCATGGCTTCTTTGAAGCTATGTGTGCAAAGGTGCTTTCATGTCTTTCATATACTTTCAATGCAGGTGTTCAAAATCTCCTTAGAAACTTATTCATCAATGATTGAACATGAAAACAATTTTCTAAATAAGTAATCATATCTGTTTTATTATCTTTGGTTTCCCAAATTTTTGATATCTAATAGCATATACATGAAAATTCCCAATATTTCCATAACTATAAAGTAAATATTACAATAAGTTTTCTTTTACAGATTTAAGCAACCCATATTTTCTTTTATATGCATATTTTCTGAGATAGTTATCCATCTCCCCTATATGGCTCACTATTTGACACTAAAACTCAGAGTATTATGTGTTCTTCACAGATATTATTTGCTATTAAACAACAGGTATTTGCTAAAACTGATACTTCATCATTTAAAGTATTTATATTTTTCTATGTCCTTACTTTTTACAATTGAATTTTGTTATTTCTTTTCTAATTTAAATCTCATGGTCATGACTAAATTTTTTTTTGAGACAGGGTTTCTCTGTGTAGCTTTGTGCCTTTCCTGGATCTTGCTCTGTAGACCAGGCTGTCCTCAAGCTCACAAAGATCTGCCTGCCTCTGTCTCCCGAGTGCTGGGATTAAAGACGTGTGCCACCATCACCCAGCTAAATTTTAAAATAAATTTCTGATCAGCTCTTTCTACTTATCTTTGTTTTCAGTGTCTTTTAAAAAATCCTTAATTTCAAGTAGTTTGTTCATATTTTTCTGTTTGTAAGTAAATTTCTGGATGTCTTTTTATCATATGGGAAGAAATTTAGAGGCAATATCAATGCTGATGAAAGATGTATATGTTAATGAAATGGACTACTAAAAGAGTGTGATAAAATCTATTCTGTAAGTTGTGTTAAAAGTGACATACAATGATTTGATTACAAGGTAAGCACAGGTCACACCATTGGCTTTAAGTTTTCTGACAACCAATGAGAAAAAAAACCAAACCAAACCAAAACAAACAAACAAACAAAAAAACCCCAAAAAACAGAAACATAACCAGTAACTTAACCCATATTCTTAAATTTTATGTATTTAACAGGTAACAATTTATATAGCCCAGTCACAGTCACACACACACACACACGCACACACACACACACACACACAGATTTTACAATGCAGTGAGGGCTGAAGACAGAAAAATTTGTCTCCTACATTAAGAACAACAACCACATTTCATATATGTTTGATGCTAAAATAACAAGTAGAATTCCTGTGGGGCCACAACATATTACTAAACTGAACCATTTGGCATGGAAAGTACTCAGTTTTACTACTATAGCCTTGATTTTTAAGAAGTGATCATTTCATTGTAAATGAGTGTTAATTCCTTAAATTATCTTGAAAAAAGTGATTGTTACCTTCTACTTTGTGTTTTCAAGTGGGGTATGCATCCGGATATTCTGTCGACGTCGGATGTTTTTTTTTTTTGAGACGGTTTCTCTGTGTAGCTTTGCGCCTTTCCTGGAACTCACTTTGGAGACCAGGCTGGCCTCAAACTCACAGAGATCCGCCTGTCTCTGCCTCCCGAGTGCTGGGATTAAAGGCGTGCGCCACCACCGCCCGGCCAGATATTCTTTACTTAGGAAAATAATGAGACTAATCATGGACCAGCTATCATCCTTGTTTACATACACAATGAAAAGTCAACAAGAAACATAAACCTATAATTCAGGTGAATTTTGTTAGTTCAGTAAATGACTACTATAAATAGAATGCATATTTTCAAGGAGGCAGATGAAAGTATGAGAAAGATGGCATAATATCAGACATAACAAAACATAAATCAAAATTCCTACAGATGCAAAATTCAATGAAAATTTACACTCAAGGCATTCTTTTGTTTACTAAGGAATTTTTTATTCATTTTACATACCAACCACAGATCCTACTCTGTTCCCTCCTCCTGCCTCTTCAGCCTTCCTCCCCGCAACCTATAATACCCCTCATTCCCACTTTCAACAAGGTAAGGGGAGTCAGCCGAGCCTGGTCCATTTAGTAGAGGCAGGTCCAGGCCCTTCCCCTCTGCATCAAGGCTGTGCAAGGTGTCCCATCACAGATAGTGGGCTCCAAAAAGCCAACTCACACACCAGGGATAGATCTGATCCTACTGCAAGGGAGCCCCTTAAGCAGGTTAAGGCACACAACTGACTCACTTATACAGAGGGCCTAGCCCAGTCCTATGGAGGCTCTACAGCAGTTGGTTTAGAATTCATGAGTTCCCACTAGTTTGGTTTGGTTGTCTCTGTAAGTTTCCCCATCACAATCTTGATGCCTCTTGCTCATAGAATCCCTCTTCCATCTCTTTAACTGGACTCCTGGAGCTCAGCCTAGTGCTTGGTATGGATCTCTGCATCTGCGTCCATCAGTTACTGGATGAAGGCTCTATGATGACAGTTAGGGTATTCACCGATCTGATTACTGGGGTAAGCCAGTTCAGGCACCTCCACTATTGCTAGTAGCATTCAAGACATTCTTACAGACACAAAACTCCACAGGTAGTCAAACCTTTACAAGGAATGCCTTGTATTCTTGAATAATCTCTACATACTTTAATTTAATGTACTTCAATTTAATGTCTTAATTTATAATACACAAGTCAGTGTAAACTCTATGTAACTAGTTGCTAGTCTGTATTCTCTGTGAATAATGACAAGAAAAATGTTCATTTATGTTCAGTACAGGCACATTGTTTTTTAAATGTCTCCAAACATCTGTTTAAAATTTTTTTATGCATGGTGTGTGTGTGTGTGTATGTGTGTGTGTGTGTGTGTGTGTGTGTGTGTGTGTGTGTGTGTGCATGTTCCTATGTGTGAATATAGGTGTGCACGTGCCATAGCTCACATGTAGAGGTCAGAAGACAATCTCAAGTGCTGATTGTTGCCTTCTACCTTGTGTGAGAATTGCTCTCTAATTTGTTGTTGATTGTTACATATGCCAGACTAGGGATAGCTGGTCAGCAAATCTGGAAATTTTCCTTTCTCTAACTCCCTCTCTTTCTGTATAAGGACTGGATTAAAGATGTGCATCACCATACCTAACGTTGTGTGTGTTCCAAGGACTCAAACTCTAGCCCTCACTATGACGCCATAAGTACCAACTGTTTCCCCAAACCCAACTGTTTTTTTTTTAATTCCCCAATATGCAAGTATTAGGATCCAGAGAACCAAATATAAGTAAAAACTGAAGGATACTTGGGAATGAAATAAATAAATTACATGTTATAGAGACAAACAGTTATGAATATGAAATCATAATACATTTCATCTAAAATGAAGAATGTATTAAAGTGAAGTCATATTAAAACACATAAGAAAAACTAAAAATCAATTATCTTTCAATAATTTATAAAAACAGTGAACAAAGGTAAAAGAAAAAAGTGATTAAAAGAACTACTGACTAGAATTTTTATATTCCTATGAAATCTGAAAGTCTATATTTGCAATCTCAAGCAGAAATCAATAAAAATAAAGTCTTCAAAGAAGTTAGTCTGGCAGAGGAGTACTACATCATTTAGAAATATGAATATGTGCACAAAATTTATTCTATGAGTGACACTAATGAAACACAATTGTGTGTGTGTGTGTGTGTGTGTGTGTGTGTGTGTGTGTGTGTGTGCTGGTGTAGTACACATATATTGGTATGAACACATGTTTGGATACTGAAGTCTGATGTCTTCTAACACCCTCCATGTTATATTTGAAGACAATGTCTCTTCATTGAACCTGAGTCTCAATGGCTAGTCTGACTTGCTAGCAACTGGGGGAGCTGCTTGTCTGTGCTACAACCCTGCACTGGCGTGGCACATTCCTGTGGTAGCATCTGACATCTGAGGTGGGCGCTGGGGATCCAAACTCAGGTCCTTATGCTTGTGTCTCAAGTACTTGACTCACTGAATCATTTTCGTAGTCCTAGAATTCATATATATATATTTAAATGATTTATTTTTTTAATTGTGTTCGTGTGTGTGTGGCTGTGAAGGCCAGAAGAGGGAATTGGCTCCCTGGAGCTGGAGTTCTGAAAGTTGAGAACCACTTGACATGGGGGCTTGCAACTGAACTTGTGTCCTCTGCAAAACAGCACATGCTCTTAGTTGCTGAGCGAACTCTGTAGTCTCAAGAATGCATATTTTTTAAACAGAAATTATTAAGGGAATATTTTAGTTATATGAAAGTATAAAGGACACAAAATTACCAAGGTAATTAAAATTTAATTTACAAAGCCCTGGAAATATCATACTGATTTTTTTTAGTCTTTCTAAATGGTAGAGTAAAATGATGATGTAGTTTACCTTAAAAACAAATAGAAACAGTATGGCAGAAAAGAGATCATGCAGAGTAGACCTTAACTTATAAGATTCTTGATTTTTATTTTCATTGATGATTAGAAGTAATTTGAGTTTCAAAATTAGTCTTAAACAACTGGATATTTGTAAAAAAAAAAAAAAAAAAGAAATGCCATTAAGTCAATCACACTATGTAAATATTTTTTACAGCAAGTAAATCATAGTCCTCGCATCAAAGATTAAGCATATGACTACAAAAAATTAAATAAAAAGGGAATAAGATCGTATATGTCTTTAAAATTTATTAAAATTTAAAGATAATCCCAGTATTTTATTTCTAATGACAATCTGTTATCTCTTCATAATATCTGAACACAGGTTCTTCACAAAGTAAGGCAATATGCAAATGGGATAAAATATTTGCAATTCACATTCCAATAATAGCTGTGTACAAGACATATAAATAAACTCTACAACTCAGCAATAAAACACAATAAGCAAAAGAAAATGAGCAAATTATGTTAGGAGATACTTAACAAAATGAGTTGTAAGTGAAGCCATAAAGTTCATGAAAAGATGTTCAATGTCAGTCATCAGAAAAAAATGCAGTTTGACACCAGAATGACAAGCTTCCACACAGACGCTGAATGATTAAAATAAATGACTGGCAAAGACCAAGATGCTGGCAAGACTATGGAGCAACTGGAACCCATGAACACTGTTCATGGGACTGTAAAATTATACAAACATTTTGGAAAACAGTTTCACACTTCCATATAATGTTAAACATATAAACACACACTTCGACACTCAACCATTCTACATTTAGCTCTATAATGAAAGAAAACATTTGTCCTTACAGACATTTGAACATAAATGTTTACTTCCTTATTCATAGGAACTGTAGACTTGAGACAATGTAAATGTAACTGTGAAAACAAGAAACAAACAAAACACCTTCGCAAATGGAATAGTGCTGAACAATAACATTGAGAAATCTCAGCAACTTTTACTTCATTCTGAATGAGAGGGTGCAGATGCAGGAGGATGCCAACTGACTGTATAAAACTCAGAATGAAGTAACCATCATGGCAACATTCTTCATTGCCGTGCACAGAGATGAAGTGAAATGGGTAGAATCGGGGAAAATGGTTGTCTTTCTCATTATCATTACAAGAGTATATAACCAAGTATATAACTTATAACCTTATTGGAACTGATGAATAGGTTTTATTGCACTTTGAACAGGTATATAGGATGCACATATACAAAATGATCATGTAACGAATTTTCTTCTCATATCCTAGAAATGTAGTGTTCACCTGTCATCTTGAAATGTGAGTAATCATCATATAGAAAGTAAATTCAAAAATTAAGAATGTAAGAAAAGTAAATTAAGACATTTGAAAAATCTTGGGACAAAATGTATTTCTAACAGAAGGAAAGGTTCATGTCAGCTGTTCTCTGATATGAATTACAATTTTTATCAGCAATATCTGGTTATTAAATTATTAATATTTTAAAGGATATATTCTATTTTTAATTATGTGAATGTGTGTGTGTCTGTGTGATATATTGTGTCCATGCTCATGGGTACCTGTAAAGTACAGTAGAGGGCTTGGATTCTCTGAATCTATAACCACTTAGCACTCTTAAGCTGGCATCTTGATATCTGGGTTTGAGTAGTTACAGGTCTAGGTACCAATTTCTGAGTGTGTCTTTACTGGATGGGAGTTTTTTCCCTCAATATCTGTTCTCTTTCCGGTCTTATGGCTGGAGGGACCTTTGATGAGTTAGAGGCTCTCTTACCTATTTTGGTGGTTGGGGTTCTAGTGGCCTGCCTGGCCTGTCATCTAGCTAAGAGTCTCTGCAGGAGTTGGAGGCAAGGATATAGTGATGGCAGGCATGATTGTGGTCAGGCTAAGTGGGCTCTGAGGGAGTGTTGGTGGTCTGTAGACAGGAGGTTTACCTGGGGTTTGGGGTGCTGGCGTGGCCTCTGGCAAAGCAGGATACTTATGCTGGAGTTCTAAAGACAGTATTTTTCACACAATAAATATTCATGCCATATTTATCAGCACTGTTATGGAAAATGGGCAAAGATTTGTAAACAACAAGGAAAACTGCCTTCTCTGAGTGTTGGTACATGAGATCGTTGTTCATACATCAAGAAAAAGCTTTGCTTCTGTTCTCCAGAGTTATAGTTTTGTTTGACATCTTCCTTACTTAAATAAGACTTTATAGCATTATATTTTAAGTTTGTGAAAAGGTGTTTGCAGTGGGTAGCCATTCCAGCTTTAGTCTGGAAGTTCCAACCGCCACTGAGGCTTCAGTAACTATCATCACGCCTACAAGGCGGGTTGAAGGGAGGGCCTGAAGACCTGAGATCGGGATGAGAGGCTCTCTTCCTTCTTAGACCATGGACACTAGAGGTAGACCGAGGAGAGTTCTCCAGAGAACACTGCCGGACTGCGCTGCTTCTTTCACAGAATCTGCAACCTACCTATCCCTTCATTTGTAAGTTACGCCATTAAATAAATCTCCCTTTAAGGAGTGGCCTTAATAATTTCACCAATAGGTATTATTATAGCCTTGCACTAATTCTGATGTATCTCCTTGCTCACTGACAACTTACAGTGGTAACCAGTTCCCCTATGCTCCCACTGTTCTAGCCACAAGAGTTCCTGCCTTCATGCTTTCCCCATCATGATGGACTGTACCCTGAATTGTAAGTCAAAATAAATCATTCTTCCCTTGTTACAGGTATTTTATCACAGTACGGAGAAAAGTAAATACTATATCTCTATTTTCTGATTCTGTGTCAATACTAATACAATTTTTATTTGCCCTTTAAAGTACATTAGTTTCCATGATTTATTTAAAAATGCACATTTTGATAAAGTGACAAACTGACCTGAATCTTTCCTTCACTTTTGTGTTTCATACATACATTTACACACCTGCATACAAAATTATGGCACTGGCAATGTACAGCAGCATCATTTCTAATTATTTATAATCAGTTTTATCTGACACTTGTTTTAGCTATTACTTAATATTAAAACATAACACTTAAAACTACTTTTCTTTTTCTTTTGGAACAGGATTTTAAGGGAAGTTTCATTTCATTCTACATTTTAGGAATGCTAAATGGCCTTTTACAGCTAAGCAGTTATTAATTTTTCCTCATATTTATTAGGATATACTATGGATTCAGCAAATATAAAGCTTTATTTTCAGAGACAAGTCACTCTCGATGGCAGAGGACTCTTACTGGGCACCAAACATTGAAGTGAGACCCATTCTTCTTTGATCCTCCCGTGCTCTCTATCTCAGGAAATAGTCAATTAGAAAGAGTCCAGTTTTCTAAAGTTTTTAGTCGCAAAGTCCCATCAATCACACGTGTCCTGAGGGGAGAAAACATCATGTGTACACTAACATTTTCAGGCCCAGAGCTGTGTTTTTGCTCTCTCTGGCAGTACCATCTGCTCTGAGTCAAGTATAAAGCCAAGGGACTCACTAAACCCACCTGTCAAAAACTTCCCACTATGCAAGGAAATCATTGTAAAGGATCAGTACATAGTTTGAGCCTCATACTTTGAAAGGAATGCAGCAATGTTTGGGATAACCTGGTAGCATTAAAGCAGAGAGCCCTTTACAAAACTCACAACGGGCAGCTGAACCATGAGGTAGAGTACTCTAAAGAAAACTGCAAAAATTAAAGGGATTTAAGAAGTGAAGAAAAAGCTAATCAAAATACTATCATTAATTAAACATAAGCCCACTTCAGTGATGCAGAAAACGTAAGGATTCTAAGATTTTTTAGGAATTTGACACAACTTGTCAATAAAAGCAGTCTCTTCCTGACATTACTTAGAAGGAATGATATTTCATGTTTAAAGACACAACTTGAAATACATAACAAACATATGACTGAATTGACATAGACATAGCAGGCAATGATTCAAATTTATTTGGAAAAATTGTAAAATTGTGATAGTGTTAACGGTGTTGACAGGACTCACAGAACTCAATGTGAAATAATAGACATACAGTTTTATGAATTTGTTTAGATCTATATTATATTTTATTTATTTAAATCGAGTTTAAATTTGTCATGGTGAAATATGTTTCCTTATAGAAATAAAGAGATGATAAGACAATCCTATTAGTGATGAACCCAGAGCAAATAATACAAAGTATTGTATTTTATTATGACTTTTTCTATGGGAGCATTGGCATGGTGATGGTATAACCACATGTGTACTCTTTCTTTTCATAGCAATTAGTTAACTTGATCTTCACATGCTATCATTTCATTATGCTGTGGTGAAAGTCCAAGATAAGGAATAGATGTTTTGGTAGAGGAGAGAATTCAGAATATTTAGAAGAACGACAATATAGCATCCTTGACCTTATAGATTCTCCAGGAAAAGAAAAATTTTGAGGGCAAAGGTATTTCCCAAAGCCCAAGAAGAAGGCATTTTCCTATCGTGGTACAAAATTGGCAGGGGATGTCGGGATTTGCTTTTGGTTTTGCCTTCTGCTGTCAGTGTTAGGCATGGCTTCAGAGACCTTTTTGCTGCAGAACAAATCACACTAGATCTCTGCTGCTTAAGACAACATTTTATGATCATCACTAACAGTGTTAACAAGGACTCACAAGGTGATTTCCATTTTGAATCCTTCATGCAGATGTAGTTCAGGAGGCAGATGGTGCTGGAGATGTCTGAAGATTTGACTAGGCTAGATGCTAAGAATAGTTCTCTCTCATGTGGCTGCTGGGAGCTCTGCCTAGATCTTGCACTTGACCTCCTCACTTGCTCACTGCATGGAGTCTGTTCTTTCAAAAAAGTGACCTAAAAGTAAATCCTGAGAATGTTGTGGAATTTGCAAATTTCTTGTGATCTGCCTTGAAAAGTCTCAGAGTATTGGTATTTTCTATCTCATACTAATATTTAAGGTTATAAAAATTCAACAAAAAGACCTTTCCATCAGGTGGCAGCCATAGTTGGCCTAACTGGACAGCAGTATGTAAGCCACTCTAATAAATCTCCTTTTAATATAAAATATATATGAATTATATATATATATATAT
>CABHPQ010167988.1:0-29788 GCA_902168405.1 Peromyscus aztecus | reverse complement strand
TCTTCTTCTTCTTCTTCTTCTTCTTCTTCTTCTTCTTCTTCTTCTTCAATTATTATAGACTATGTATACAAAATACTGAGTCCAACTAGCATTGCCTATATATACACATGTTCAGGACTGACCACTTAGGATTATCACATCAGGAGCCTATTTCCTAAGTTATGTTCTGACATACATCAGATGCCATTAACAATTCTTATGATGCACATGTTGAACATACCCTGAATTAAACAGAAGGAAATGGTTTCTTTGACTTGGGGTTGCTAAGGAACTAATAGAAACTAATAAAAGGGCTTTGAGAATTTCCCTGAATAGGGTATAGCCAACAAGGTTCCCTATTTTTCCCTAAAGCCATTTTTTTCAGGACCCATCTTTGGGGCCAATGGTTCACTCATTTGTTTGATTCCTTACTCTCTCACATAAAGTGTGACATATAAGAGACTCATAAACTTTGTGGAACAAAATGACGAGTTGACTGATTCCTGGTGACTGCTGGGGCCATCTTCTCACAACACAAGAACAGACTGCAGCTCCTCCAACCTCTGTGTTGTGGTCTGCCCATCACTCTGGCGCCTGCGTTAACCCATTTTCCTCTTCAACTAGGCACAGGCAGAAGGATGTCAAAAGATATTTCTTCCCTCTTGTGTGGTGGGCTTTCCTCATTCCGCCTCAGACCCTCTGCAGCCTTCTTCTGCCTTTCTCCCTACTCTTCCCCCCGGAGCATACACACTTCAGTGCACCAGCCAAAAGGCGGCATTACTGCCTCAGCATGTGGAATGTGAGTTACTTCCAACAAGGAGGAGCTGGGCCCATGGGCTGTGTGGGGGTCAGAAGACTGCAGCTGAGCAGAGCAGTGCCCAACAGTAAGCTTCGCTTTCACTTGGACTTCATTTGACCTATGGATAAACAAAGACTTGCTATTTCTAGAAATCTCATTGTTTCAACTTCTTTGAATTGCTTTTGCAAGCCTCAAAATGCACGTCTTTTTGAAACTTTAGGCTCTGTAGGCCCAGCCTCAATGTCCCTGCCTTCCTCTTCTGCTTTTCCCCTTACTCAGTTTGCTTTCTGTGCCACGGAGTCCCAGCTCTGAGAAATGCAGCCTTTTATTCCACAGTGCATGGCGTTAAACGCAGCAATACATTTATAATGTCAGCAGAGTATTCAACAGCCTCAATAAGTGTAACCTCTTCAGGGCAGGACTGAAGACCCATGATTCACCCTCCTCAATCAGCAGGTTATATACTAGGGAACCCACAGTGATTGATGGTACACAAAATAAAAATCTTTCAGCCCTACACATGCCTGGTGCCTGTGAAAAGCAGAAGAAGGTGTTGAAACTGGAGTTAGAGACAGTTGTGAGCTGCAATGTGGGTGCTGGGAATCGAACCCAGGGCCTCTGGAAAAGCAACCAGTGCTCTTAACCACTGAGCCATCTCTCAGCCTCCCTGCCCCAATTCTTAAGAAGTCTTGGGCTAAAAGGAGGAAAATAAATGTATTGAATACCTACTGTGTTCCAGGCAACATATCTGTGTCTGTATCCACTATTCATATCTGTGTATGGCAGTATTAGATGTTGCCTTCTTTTGGAAGCCTAGAGACTGAGACTCATTAGATAACTCTTGTGGCTCACTATCTAAACTAACCTCCACTGGGAATCTTTTATTTAAACCTAATTATCCCAGTACTATGACAATGTCTAATGTTAGAAACACAAGTAGGAATAGACATACCACATAATTTCTGGATATAATGGCTCATTGTAAAGAACTTGCCTTTTTCGTCTGTCAAGTACTTTTCTGTCCACTTGGCCTTGCTTTAGTCGACATGCTTCTGGGGATGATTCCATTTCTTCATCATGAAATCTTCTTTGTGCATGTCACCAGTCATGGGTGAGGCAGTCTTTGAAGTGAAAGTGAGCCTGCAGCCAGCGTAATAAGGCAGAGATGGAGTTTCCAATGATAATGTCTGTGATGTCAACAGGGTGGGTAGAATCTACCTGCAATCACTTTTCTAGGATTTATTTTTATTTTGAATTATGTGTAGGTGTATGTTTATGCACATGAGTATGTACATGTGAATGCAGATACCTGAGGAGGCCAGAGGCATCTGATTCCCAGGAGCTGGAATTACAGATGGTTGTGAGCCACCTGATGTGAGTGCTGGGAACTGAACCCAGGTCCTCTGGAAGAGCAGCAAGAGCTCTAAACCACTGAGCCATCTCTCCAGCCTCCTTGGGTTTTTTGTTTTGTTTTGTTTTTGTTTTTGTTTTGTTTTGTTTTGTTTCAAGACAGGGTTTCTCTGTGTAGTTTTGGTGCCTACCCTGGAACTCACTCTGTAGACCAGGCTAGCCTCAAACTCACAGAGATCTGCCTGCCTCTGCCTCCCAAGTGCTGGGATTAAGAGTGCACCACCACCAACACCCGGCCCTTTTTTTTTTTTTTTTTTTTATGTGTGTGTCTCATGAATGTTTACTCAATTTTAGGTAGGGTAATCCATGGTAAAAAAAAAAAAAAAATCTTTGATTCAGCCAGATTTTTAAAGGTATTTCAAAACAGAGATGGTAAATGCGGAGATATATTAGATAATCATTTACAGGCTTTCACAATATTTCATTAAGAATGAAAGTAGTTTATAGTTGGGAATGGGAAGGAAGGGTTTTGAGGGTTCAGAGCACACCAATGTATTTTCTCCCTCCTAGTCTGCCCCACTTAGCCAAGATGCTCTAACAGAGAGAGGTGCAAATTCTGATAAAATGCATCATCCTTTGAACACTAAGGCTTATTTTTATTTTTAATCCAGTGCAAATGCTGTAATCCAGGAAAATTTGATGGCATTTTAAAATCAAAAAGGTTTCCTTAAAAATCCATTTTTAAATCAAAATTCGTGGGAGGGTGGGGCTGGAAACATGGCTTAATAATTCAAAGAACATACTGCTTTTACAGAACACTCAAGTTCAGTTTTCAGTGGCCCCATCAGGTAGCTCACAATGGCTCTAGGGGACCTGCCCCCCTCTTCCAGTCTCCATGGGCAATTGTTGCACTTACATGTGCACATTTCCCCACCTGGAAGCAGATGGACGCACACACACACACACACACACACACACACACACACACACAAAATTAAAACAAATCTTAAAAAAAAAAACGTATTTCCTGTAAGAGGTCTAGTTCCCCCCAAGCTAAGCAGCAACTAGCTTCTTTGACAAGTTTTATTTTGGAGAAAGGACACATTTTGATTCTCAAACATTGGCTTCACATTTCAAACACTAAAAGAAAACAAAATTTAAATCTATTGTCCCTACCTTTGTATGGGAGACAATCGGGAATTTTGTGTCAGAGTATGTGCTTTTAAAGTTTTGTTCTGTTTCTCTCTAGTGGATGACACCGTGGTTGCCATACCTTATGGAAGCAGACACATCCGCCTTGTCTTAAAGGGGCCAGATCATTTGTGTAAGTAGAGCCACTGTTTTCCTTGAGGGCCTGGAGATTTTAGCTTTTTTTTTTATTAATTTGTTCCCAGAAGGAATGAAAGTGCAAGAGAACCAACCCCCCCCCACCCCCCCGCCCCCGTTCACTGTAGTGTGGTATGACCACTTGAATGCCTTCTGCTTATAACTGGCTGCCTGATGAGATGGGAGAAGCCTGTGTAGTCATTACGTCTAAGCACAGTCACCCTGAAATATACACAATAGACAGTGCCAGTGGGTTGTCTGTAGGCTATGCACGTGACTGAGTCGCCAAACCTTTGTGACTGTTACATCTCTGTCTTTCCTCTCTATAGTTACTCATACTTTTTTTTCTTCTCTCACCTCTCTTTTCCTCCTTCTAAAATTCATTTCTTCTCCATTCTTTTCCTTTTCCTTCCATATTTTAAATCTTTACTTCATCAATCTACAAATATGTAGAAGTAACAAACAAACTGTGACATTTAAAACAAACCTTTGCAGAAAAATTAATTCTGTGTCTTAGTTCAGAACCCTCATATCTTGAAGATAAATGGTAGAATTTGAGATTAAATGGTAACAAAGCCTTAAAGATAAAAGGGTAGCTGAGTCCACATAGGGTTTGTCTATAAGAACTGATCCTCAGTCATTCCAAGGCAGCCACTTCTTCTTCCTTGCGGTTTAGTGCTATTTAGATAGAGAACTGTAAATTGCAACCAAAATATTTGGTCTGTAATAAAGACAAAGGGGGATGTGATACCATTTCCTCTGAAGTTCACCTTCACTGAAAGGCTCCTTCAGTTATTCCCTTCAGCACTGTGGTCCCCTCCACTCTGCTCACCTCTGAAATTCCCACAGTCAATTCTGGTCTTTCCCCCTCCTCTTCCACACACATGCCCACAAAATCAGTTTAAGTAGCAAGGATTATTTTCTGGCAATTAGGCTATAAAGATCATTATAATCCAATAAATAAGAGGAAGATAGGCCAGAGCCTGTAAAAGTTAATATTTCCTACTACATCTGTTCCTAAAAACAAGCACATTTAATTGAAGAGGTGAAGTCAGAAAGGTCATGTGAAGTCAGGAGTGAGTGAGGTACAGTTTAGACAAAACAAGAAAACACTGGTAAGTCATTCTTATATGGACCCGAGTTCTTTTCCAATCCTGAACCGCCCAATAAAGTCCAGTGTTCACATGTCAAAAGATAACATATTGTGCACTTTATACCTCCCAAATGATTGGTTTATCCTCTTAAGAACAGGACACAGCTAAATGCTATTATAACAACCACACTCCAAAATGGAATTTTTGTGAGCAGTGACGGAGAATGAAATAAAATAGCCCGGCTGAGATCATCGCCACACAGGGAAATGACTCGATATTGCCAAAGAAATATTTAAAACAAAATATTATATTTATAAATATGATAGTCTCCTGTATTTCCTAGTTTTATGATTGCTAAGGAGCTGAAGACTTGGGGGTCTGGGGAGATGGCTCAGCTAGTGAGGCGTTTGCTATGCAAGTATAAGGATCTTATTTCCGATCCCCCAACACCCATGGAAAAAGTCAGATAAGAAAACAGTGTATATGTGCAATCCCAGCACTGGAGGCAGAGACAGGCTGGTCCCCAGAGCTTATTAGCCTGCCAATGTAGCCCACTTAGTGAGCCCCAGGTCCAGTGAGTGACCCTGTCTCAAGAAACTAAGATGCAGAGTAATTGGGGGAAGATACCCAATATCAATATCTGTCCTCTACACACAGAGACACACACATGCACACACAATGCATGCATGAGGTGCACAAAAGCCAAAGAATTAGCTTTATTTTATTGAATTTTCCTAAAGAATGGCTAGGTAAGCTGAAAATGATATTCATGAATGATAGAATGCAATATGAGATCTCCTTTTCCCCAGTGAACATGCTGCTTACACTGTATAGGTAGGCAATACCAAGTGGTCAGCCCACACATACAAGTAACATTATACAGACAGAGCAAGTTGTAGGGATGTATATATAGATACATGTAATAAAGAAATAGAGACTGTGAACCCCAGAGCAAGGGATGGAACATAGGAAAGGTTGGAGGGGAGAAATTATGTAATTATACTTTAATTTTGAAAGATATTTTAGAAGAATTTGTTATTTTATTTCTTTTTTTAATTTTTTTAGTTATTTCAACAAAATGATGGGGGGGCTGGTAAATGATGCCCCATGTCTCCTAACCCTGTTTTCTCTTCGCAATGGGGCCAGCCTCAACTATTGCAGGCCAAAGCAGCACCATACCAGCTCATCTTGAACCAGATGGATCTTGAGAAAGGCAGCAGGGAAGGACTCTCAGCAGAACTGAGTGCTCAGAACTAGGCTACACTCCTAGCCTCTAGCACCTGCAAAGGTGTTATGTATGTTTTTAACTCAAAAGCTCACTCTGTAATACAGAAGAGGAGAGCTTTAATTAAAGCTGGGGTGAAAGACACAGAGCCTCACATATCTTCCTACTGAAGAATGGTTGACAGAAAAAAAAAAGATTCTTGTGCTATTTCTTCTGGAAATAATTTGCCTAAGTCTCTCTGTCTTTCTTCATATAGGCCACAATCAGTCTAAATAAGTTCTCAATCACAACTTAGTCCTCTCTGTGATATATATTATCAATATATATTCAGTAAAGAAGCCAGCCCTCCTCCTCCACATTTGATAGTTCCTTCCCTTCACCCAAATCATCCTGCTTGTGCTTATATGACATAATGCATATATATTACCAATATATATTGTGATATATGTGTTAATACACGTCACAATATATCACAATAATTTTATTTGCAATCATATATAAATGCATATATATAATCACAACTACAATCATCTTCAGCATGCTCTAATTTCCTACAACAAAAGATGCCTCATAGACTGTGTCATTGAACAATTTCAGACTTGAATGCTCTAGGATCCATTTCTTTCTGCCTAGGCATTTATACAATATCACATATGTGAATAAAAATAGTTATCAAAAGTGGTTGTCAAAAGAGAGGGGACTCAATGGATAGCACCTGTCTTTAAGCCACTGTTGTTTTATTCAGTTGAGCAACAACATGTGTGCAGTAAGCAACAGAAAGTATAAAGGGATGTAGGTTAGTGCATGAGCAAGATGTCACACAGATGCCTAGGCAAAACATGGATGCACTTGGACCTACATCAATGAGCAAAAAGAAAACTGGAGGGTATTACTGGGCTGAAGGCAACCAGGACAGACATCAGATAGATATGTATGAGACGTGAGTAAGCCAAAGGAATTAGGTTACAGTAAAGTGGGATGCTCAGATGAGGTATTGGAAAGTCAAAGAGTATTTTGACAGGGAGCCATGGGTTCTTGGATAGTGAGTTTTAAAATAATTTCATTTGCAATATAATCTTCTGTATGACATAGCCACGCTTATATATCTTATTTATATTACAATTTTAATAGTGTTGGCTATCAAAAGAATAATGTTCCTCTCTTAAGTAGCATGAGTTTTAATTCCACAAAATGTTCTTGCATGTATTGTGTAGTAGCCCAGGCATACCTGCCTCTCCTCTTCGTGCATTTGATTATATAGATCTGGAAACCAAGACGCTGCAGGGGACTAAAGGTGAAAACAGTTTGAGCTCTACAGGCACTTTCCTTGTGGACAATTCTACGGTGGACTTCCAGAAACTTCCAGACAAAGAGATACTGAGGATGGCTGGGCCACTGACAGCAGATTTCATCATCAAGGTAAGCCTGTTTGGTATTTTAATAATAAGCCACACCCAAACACAAGGCACTTACAATCTCTAAAAGAAAGAGATCATAGATGATAGGTAGATGGATAGATAGATAGATAGATAGATAGATAGATAGATAGATAGACAGATAAATGATAGATAGAAATAATTAGGTGATTAGGTGATTATGTATACATGTAATATGTATATATATAAAACCATTTGTTACCTAGGAAATGTCTAATTCAGAAGTTCTGTTAGCTATATCTTGGACTTTATAAGAATATAGAATGTTTTCAAGGAGTGTCTTTAAATATATTATTAATTAAATGGCCTCATATATAGCCAATATTATCTATCATTAGTTAGAAAATATAAATCATTTCTTCTTTTTTTTTTGGCTTGTTGAGACAGGGTTTCTATGTGTAGTTTTGGTGCCTGTCCTGGACCTTTCACTGTAGACCAGGCTGGCTTCAAACTCGCAGAGATCCTCCTGGCTCTGCCTCCTCCCAAGTGCTGGGATTAAAGGCATGCGCCACCACCACTCAGCCTATAAATCATTTCTGAATAATTAGGGTAAACTTGTTAACTAATATAAGATATCCTCATTAAGAGAGAAATGCAAACTGATAACTTGTAGATCTAACCAACTACTCATGCTTCCAATGGCAAATTCTGTTTTCTCTTGTGCTGGCAAGAAGATTGACTGGCTTCCTTCTATCAGCGCTGTCCTGCTCTTCAAGGTAATATGAAACACATTGCTGGAAGCAACAGGACATTCTATTGGAAAAATGCACACACTGGGAGAACACTTGGGAATCACAATAAAATAAAACATTTTTTTTCTTTAGTAGGTCAGGAGGACCTGAAGGGTTTCAGCTGTAAAGCTGTAAAACTTGTAATGTGTCCAAGGCTCCATAAATTTTTTCATCATGAGACCTGGAGCCAGAGGACATTTGATTTAAGCAAGGATTTGGTGACCCCATGGCAGCTGGAAGTAAGAATGCATGGAGGAAAATGTGATAGGCAGTAAGGTTGTATGGAAGAAGGGTTCCAGAACACTGTCCTCTATCTGCACTGTGTGGTAGCTCTTTTTAATCCAGGCCAGATGCTGGCCACATGAATATGAACAAGAAGCTACAAACTATTAGAGATAACCTACAGTAGTTCATCTAGTAAAGACTAAGTAATATATTAATTCTTTGTAGCCCATAGAGTACTGCCGAATATAGAGTATGACCATATATAGAATAGTCATTTCTCTGGTGGCTTTACACAGTTAGTATGCATGCTGAAAGGATAGAATGAGTTGCAGTAATACTATGCATCTTTGCATAGTTCATAGCATCATCTAATACTTTCCACCCAACTAGTTATTATATGTCCATCACCCCTTGGATACTTTACAAGCACAGTGAGGTATGTATATTCAAGATTGAACTTTAGGCTCAGAAACCCACATTGTCATATTCTTTTTGTTAATTATCTCCATCTTTTTTAATGTTTTTAATAATTATGTTTAGTTACTATTCAAAATAATGTGTTTCACTTATACATGTGACATTGTGGCTTGCTCATACTTGTTGACCACTGTTCTTCCCCAGTCTTCCTCTTTCACTTTTAATAATTCACGTTCTCCACCCAAATCATCCTGCTAGTGTTTATATGACATAATACATACGCGACTATGTGTATATGTGTCTATTTAAGTCTAGAGTCTACATACATATAATGCTTTGTTTTTCTCAAGCCCCCTCCATAGGTAGGACTTGTATTGCCTATCCAAGCAAATCAGAAGAGTCACTTAGTTTCTCACCTTAAACAATAAACTTAGTCTTGTTTCTATACTGTTTCTCAAGACTGGTCTTTCTCCATCCTGGCTGCCTTTGTTTTAGTTTAGACCTTTGCATTCCCTTGACTAAGCTAATACTGTGAGAGCAGAGTTTTTTCCAGCTCAGATCTGTTATCTATTTGGCTTCAGAATCTGTTTTCTAAACTCATTTGTCCCCTTTTCAGAATCCTTCATAGCCCTTCCCCTTTGAGGATAAAATGCAAATTCGCAGCACAGCCATATTATTTTGGCAACCAGGATTCTTGGTGTCTTTCCATCCTCACTTTTAATTTGACCCCTTCTGTTCAAGCTGACAAGACCTATACACTGACAGAACTCATGGTCTTAGAGACGTGTCATGGTCTCCCCCTGGAATGTTCCTCTCTTTTCCTCTAGTGTCTTCTTCACCAATGCCTCTTTGTCCTTTACCATTTCTTCCTTCACCCCAAATTTGTTTATGTCTCCTAACTCATTCTTTCCAAGAGGGAAGAGCTGCATTGTATTTGTCTTCACATCTCAATAAGAGCGAACCATGAGTAAATGCTAGAGAGTAAGGCATTTCCACCTCTCATACAGCAGTGCTTTAACAATAGCAGGTGATGACATTTCAACCACCATGAAACTCAGCTTCAGGAAGGACTCACTAGAGGTCATACCCATGGTAACCTTGGACTAGAAATTACATTTCTTTTCTTCCAGCCCAAACCTTTTTTTCCATTTTCTGTGTTCCTTCTAAGAGTGTATTTTTCCCTTAAGCTTTCATTGGAAAACATCTGGAATTAAATGAATGTAAAGTTATTCTAAATTAGATTATATAAAAATTTTAATGTATTCATACAAATTTGAAAATGAGCCAGATAATTTAAGAAATATAAAAAAATAAAGAAAAACACCATTTCACTGTTGATTTATAATGAAATAACTTCTGTGTTTCTTTAATAAAGGACCTAAAAGTAAAGGTTATCATTTTATAGTTTTTTCAGATTTAGCTGTTAAAATTCATCTCAACTTATACAGGTTGATTCTGTATTTGGCTGCTGTGAATGATGGGATGGACATGAGAAAGCAAATGTCTCTTCAATATCCCCACGTCATGCCCTTTGATTACACACCCAGATGGGGATTGTTGCATCATACAGCCCTTCATGGTAGTTCTATTTTTACAACTCTTTGAGGAATTCTTTTTTGGTTGGTTGAATCAATTCACATTCCCACACTCAGTAGAAAGCCTCCCTTCTCTCTGCATTTGCGCCAACTGTGGATTTCCTCAGTTCTATAACAGCCATTCTGGCAGGTATGGGGCCACAGGTGACCATGGGTTTCATTGCATTTCCATCATGATTAGTGATGCTGGGTGTTTGCTTTTAAGCCAGCTGGCCCTTTCCATGTCCTCTTTGAAGAAGTGCCTTTCATATTATTTGCCCATTTTAACCAAGTCTTTTATATTTTTTGCTATTCAGTTGTGTTTCTAGTGTATTTTGGATATTAACTACTTATGGTTTATACATATTCTCTCCCATTCTCTGGGATGTTCTCTTTATACTGTTGATTGTTTCTTTTGCTGTGTACAATATTTTTTTAGTTTAATATAATATCATGTTTTTATTTTGCTTTTGATGCCTTTTCTTTTGAGGTTATACAGCCCCCAAAATCATTGTTAAGATCAACACATGCCATCAAGCTATTCCCAGTGTTCCTTCAAGTATGTTTATAGTTTTAGGATATACATTGATTTTTGTGTATGAAAGTGTATGAGCTGATTTGTGTGTATGATTAAGGATAAAGGTCTAATTTATTCTTTGACCTGGGACATCCAGGTTCCCAGACTCCATTTATTAAAGAGAATATTTCTTTCCTTATTCTGTGTCCTTGGCAACTTTGTCAAAACTAAATTGACCATAAATGCCTGGGTTAATTTGTGGGCTCTCTATTCTGTTCCACTGGTTCA
This sequence comes from Peromyscus aztecus, assembly GCA_902168405.1. Classification (NCBI taxonomy): domain Eukaryota; kingdom Metazoa; phylum Chordata; class Mammalia; order Rodentia; family Cricetidae; genus Peromyscus; species Peromyscus aztecus. The sequence continues at coordinate 18,827 of CABHPQ010167988.1, read as the reverse complement.
TGTTTCTAGGTTCATACCATTGCCAAGCTATTTTGATCACTGTACCATTATAGTAGACTTAGAAATTGGGGAGTGTGAAACCTCTAGCTTTGTTGTTTGGGGATCAAGATTGCTTTGTCTACTCGAATTTTCTATTCTATATGAATTTTTGAATCGTTTTCTATTTCTATGAAAGATGTCTTTGGAATTTTGATAAAGATAGCATTGAATTTATAGGTCACATTGGGTGATGTAGACATGTAGACATTTTAACATTATTCCTCTAATACATAGGCATGATGTATTTTCCATTCATTTGTGTCTCACTCAATTTCTTATCACCATATTTTACATTTTTTTAGGGTATAGAGCTTTTACTTCCTTAGTTACATTGACTCATCTTTCTCCCTGAAGAAACATTTCTTCAAAAAAATTTAAACACCAAACATTAGTTATACAAGCAAATTTGGCAATGCTTGTGTGCTATGATGGGTAAGCATTCTAGAATTTACTATGTCCTGCTGCTTACTGGCTGTGTGACCTCTTGTATAATGTTTTATCTGCTTGAGTCTATTTACTCCTTCATAAAATGGTAACAGAATAGGACCACTCCCAATGGAAGCCCCATGGGGTATTAAATGAGATAGTGTGTATAAAAGTGGATAGAATTAAATTACTTCCTTTCTGTCTTTTTAAAATGTTTTAACTGCCAGTCAACAAATCACAGTGCACGCTCTACACAATATCAGAAAGTTTCTTCTCTGAAGATGGTCACAGGCTGGTCAGTTTACAACTGGTGTCCCTGCAACCATTTGGCAGGTATGGCCAATAAAATAAATAGATGTGAAAGTGGACTGTCCATGACATCTGCCAATAAGTGAATCACTGGGGGCAACTAGCTGGGTTGTAAACCCTTCCTCCTGTGCCGTTCTGTGTCCGTTCTGAAGCTGCAGATTTGGCAAATGGTAATCACCCTCCCTGATAAAGGCCACCCTTCCCCAGAACCTCTGATTTGCTCTCATCTTGAAAGTACTTCCCATGTGTTGAGATGTGCTGTGGGTTTGCCTGTTTGAATAGTTTATGAAGGAATTCAGATTAGATGAAAAGAAACTTGATGAGCACTGAGCTATGAGTGTAGAGGGAGCACACAGCCAGAGAGAAAAGAGTAGGCATACGCAGAGCTGAAAACCTGACTCAGTTCATGCACTGGTCAGTGGAGAACAGTCATCTCCTGTGGAGGACAATACAAAACTATGGATTTATGGAGGTAGAGGACGCCATAAGAAGACTAGCATTGTTCCAGTTGTTGCCAATGTGACATTTTGGTATGAATTTTAGAAAATTAACAAACATTGATTGTATGCCTTATCCTGTCGATGGTGATTTGAAGTGTATGTACATTGGCGAGCATTACATTTAGCTACATGTTGGCTAATTAACAAATGCCTCACTTCACAAAGCTAAAGTAGCAAATGACAACATCACAAAAATGGTCAGTTATAGTATTCTACAGGAATGATACAAAGTTTGTGATTCCCACTTGGAATCAGTGTTAGACAGACACAATCCTTTCCTATTTTTCCCCAGAAAACATTGAGCATAATTATGCACATAATCAAGTACCCAAAGGTGTTTTTATTCTGTGAGATATTTTGAAAAGAAGCCTAGAAATAAATAAGGGCAAAGTATAAGTTCTCTTATCCAGTAAGTTTATGGAACACTCATGTCTCAGTGTCCTTCTTTTAGAAAATGCTCAGGAAGAAGTGTAAGTGCGACCATGCCATGGTGGGCACATCTTTAATCCAGCATTCGGCAGACAGAAGCAGGTGAATCTCTGGGAGTTTGAGGCCAGCCTGGTCTACAAAGTGAGTTACAGGACAGCTGGGGTGGTTACACAGAGAAACCTTGTCTCAAGAAAGAAAAGAAAAGAAAATGTGTAAGTGGGCTGTCAGGATGCATTTCTGCCTTTACCTAGTTTATAATGTCATTTAGGAAATAAAACACTGGGTCAAGAAGAAAATAATGTTGCACATAATTGAAAAGCAAAGTTTAAAAAATAGATAGTAAAAGCTAATGATATTCAGTATAGGCTCATATGATTAAGAAAGACTTTCTGAGACACAAACAGCCTGTGAATATTGGGAAAGACTGAAAATAGTCCATTCTTTTCTCCCTTGGAGGCTGAGCTGCGCTGTTTCAGTCTAGACCACACTTCCCTGCTACCTGGCAGATTCTGGGTATATGACTATAATATACCTCCCCCACAGGATATCCCATTTTTATAAGAGTCAAAAATCATTGTCCTAAGCCAAGGGACTGCGAGAGCAAAAGTGAAGTCAACTTTAGGACAGCAAAACAGCCAATGATTGCGTAGTGATTCGTCTTCCCACTCAACTTGGATGCATAGTGGGTCCCAAGTTTACAAATAGACTCATGGGGTTTGGAATGAGCTAGTTTGGGGATGCTGCATTTCTTGTCGGGCTTCATAGCTTCATACAATGTCAGACAGCAGGGCTTCAGGTGGAGAGCCAAGAAGCAACCCTTCACTCTTACTGCTGAGCATGGCCCTGTGCTATCCTGCCCTCCCCATGTCTACTCTGGTTCTTCATGTCCTTGCCCTCCTTCTCCTAAACACTACAATGGTCTTCCTAGCCTCAGCTCTGCTCTTCCATTCAGCATTGCCTTTCAGGTTCATACTTTAACCATTTTACTCCTTGGTCCATGACCTGTGTTGTTCCTAGAAAGGCATCTCTAGTATATTGCCCAAAGTCATGGCATCATTAGCTAGAGCCATATACCATGTCACCCTGAGCTAGGGCCAATGGCTCAAAATGTGTGCTTCCATACTGAGGTCCACAATTCTCAAAGTGCTGGAAAATTCTTTAAGGCGTATAAAGGCAAAGTTGAATGCTACAAATTTTTAAGTATTTAATTTTAGAATTTCCAAATGCTAAGATCATCAAGCATTCCAGACAGTGGGAAGATTGAGTCCATGCTTCATTCCACTAATAACTAGCACTTCTTTTTTTTCTTAATTAAATTCATTTATTTATTTTACATCTCAACTGCAGTTTCCCCTCCCTCCTCTCCTCTCACTCACTCTGCCTGCCGCCCATCCACTCCTCCTCTGTTTCTGTTCAAAAAGGGCTAGTCCTCCCATGGGTATCAACAAAACAAGGCACAGCACTTTGCAGTAAGACTAAGCACCTCCCCTTATATTAAGGCTGGGAAAGGCGACCCAGTATGAGAATTAGGGTCCCAAAAGCCAATAAAATATCTAAAGACAGCCCCTGCTCCCGCTGTTAGGAGTCCCACAGTTAGACCAAGCTAGACAACTGTCACATATATGTAGAGGGCCTATGTCAAACCTATGCAGGCTCCTTGGTTGTCAGTTCAGACTCTGAGCTCCTATGAGCCCAGGTTAGTTGTTTCTGTGTGTCTGTGGGTTTTTGTGTCATGTCCTTGACCCCTCTGGCTCATATAATCCCTCCTCCCTCTCTTCAGCAAAACTCTTCCCTGAGTTTGACCTAATGTTTGGCTGTGGGTCTCTGCATCTATTTCTATTAGTTACTGGATGAAGGATCTCTGATAACAATTGGGGTAGTCATCAATCTATGAGTATAACAGAATACTATTAGACATCATTACACTGACATTTTTTCTCCAATCCTGTTTGGTTCTATTCTGGGTCTCTAGGCAGTCCAGCCTCTGGGTCAAGCACTCCCAACTCATTGGTTAGCCACTCCCACAATCTCTGTGCCATCCTTACTCCACTACATCCCATAGGCAGGAGAGACTGTAGGTTGAAGGTTATATGGCTGATTGATGTCCCAATCCCTCCACTGGAAGTCTTGCCTGGTCACAGGAGATGGCCAGTTCAGGTTAGGTGTCCACTGTTGCTAGGAGTCTTTTCTGGGGTCATCCTTGTAGGTTCCTGGGAGTTTAGGTCATATTTCAAAAACCTGTACTCCACAAAACTGGAAAAATCTAAAAGAAATGGACACATTTCTTGATAGATACTGCATACCAAAATTATATTAAGATCAGATAAACAATTTAAATAGATTCATAACCCCTAAAGAAAAAGAAGCAGTCATTAAAAGTCTCCCAACCAAAAAAATTCAAAGCCAGATGGTTTCAGCACATAATTCAACCAGACTTTGAAAGAAGAGCTAATGCCAATACTTCTCAAATTAGTCTACAAAATAGAAAACAGAAGAAACATTGCCAAATTCTTTGTATGAAGCCACAGTCACCCTGATACCCAAACCACACAAAGACTCAACAAAGAAACAGAATTACAGCCCAATTTCCCTCATGAACATTGATGCAAAAATGCTCAACTAAATACTCACAAACCAAATCCAAGAACACATCAAAGAGATCATCTATCATGTTCAAGGAGGCATCATCTCAGAGATACAGGGATGGTTCAACATATAAAAATCAGCCAATGTAATACACCATATAACTGAAAGAAAAATACCACATGATGATCTCATTAGGTGCTGAAAAAGCCTTTAACAAAATCTAACACCCCTTCATGATAAAAGTCTTGGAGAGATTATGGATACAAGGAACATACCTAAACATAGTAAAAGCAATATATAGCAAACCAATAGCAAACATCAAATTAAATGGAGAGAAACTCAAAGTAATTCCACTAAAATCAGGAACAAAATGGAGGCTGACCATTCTCTCCAAATCTATTCAATATAGTACTTGAAGTTATAGCTAGAACAATAAGACAACAAAAGGAGATCAAGGGATACAAATTGGAAAAGAAGAAGTCAAAGTATCGCTATTTTCAGATGATGTGTTAGTATGCATACATGACCTCAAAAATTCTACCAGGGAACTCCTACAGCTGATAAACACCTTTAGTGAAGTAGCTAGATACAAGATTAACTAAAAAAAAAATCAGTAGTCCTCTTACATACAAACGATAAATGGACTGAGAAAGAAATTGGAGAAACAACACCCTTTACAATAGCTACAAATACTATAAAATACCTAGAGGCAACTCTAACCAAGCAAGTGAAAGACCTGTATGACAAAAAACTTCAATTCTTTGAAGAAAGAAATTGGAGAATATATTAGAAGATGGGAAGATCTCCCTTGTTCATGGATCAGTAGGATTAACATAGTAAAAAATGGCCATCTTACCAAAAGCAATCTACAGATTCAACACTAGCCCCATCAAAATCCCACCACAATTCTTTACATGACTAGCACTTCTTACAAGCCCTTTCTGCATACTACCCTGCCTATGGAGATAGGGGGTTTTTTTTATTTGTTATTATTATATGTGTTTGTGCATGCTCATATGTACCATAGTACATGTGTGGAGGTCAAAGGCAACTTTCAACAGTCAGTTCTGTCAGATTGTCAGGCTTGTGCAGCAAGGGCTTTTATATTCTCAGCCATCTTGCCAGTACAAGAGGTAGCCTTTGACAGAGAGCCGAGAGTGTTCTTAGGCAGAGGTCGCTTTTCAATGCTCTGCTTCATTTCATGAGACGTATCATTTGGTGAAAAGCTAAACAATGTCTTTAAAATAATTGTCACGTGTATTGAAAATATGACAGTGATCCTAAGACCTTATCACAAACCATAGCTTATTCCAAAAGTACTCAGCAGGATGATGATTCATATAGAAGCCATTTGTTCACTGATACATCGATTTATTTAGCAACTGTTTGGGCACCTATTCTATGCCAAACATTGGAGAGGATGACAAAGAAAGAAGTGATGATCCAAAGGAACATGAGGTAACAGGCTGTGTGTGGAGAGGGGCAATGAGGGAACAATGATGCCCCACTTAATTCCCAGACACCTGGTGCTGTAAAGATTGGGTTACTGTTGTCTGTCATTGAAAACTCAAACAAGAGAATTTAAAACTTTTTTTCTCACGCACTTGAGGAAGTAGTATTCTGCCAGTTGCCAAAACAGCCCTTCATCGGATACAATAGACCAAGACATTTAAGAAGCAGGTACCTGGGTTTTATTCCATTTACTCCTTGTTCTAGGAAATAGGCTGGCTCATTCCCACAATCTCTAAGCCTTCCCAAATCACAAAGGAGGCAGAATTCCCCAAGAGCCCCTGCAGTCCAGTCAGCTCACACCATGGGTGGCCACTCACCCAGGGCTTCCCTTTGTACATCCAGAGTAGCAGCTTCCCTGCAGCATGGTGGGGGAGGGGAGAGGAGGCCAGCAATGCCACCTGCTTGTCTGGGACAGCAACAGAGGGGGTGGATGGGGAGAAGGGGGTACTTAGCTGGGTAACATAGAGAAGCTCACAAGTTGCCCTTTTCTCAATAGAGAAGGAAAGGGCGCTTTCAGGGTCCTTCATCTGGGGACCACTGTGGACTGATGCTGTTTTCATGTGTTTATGGTGTCTCCTTTGTTCCTAGAACTGGACACAGACTCAGAGGTTAACCATCTCCCCTCTCCACACACACTTGTGCCTCCCTCCAACTCCATCTTTAAGGCACTATCAACTATGAGCTTCCCATTCATTTTCAGTGTGAGACATCCATAAGCTGAATTAGAAACCCTGAAATGTTTGCAATTAGAGGAAGAAGAGCTTGATCCAGAACATTTTTTATTCTTATTAGCATAAGGAGGTCAAAATTACATATGCCAGATGTGTTCCGCTCCCTGCACCAACATTCTAAGGTGTCAAACTGAAGCTTTGCAAATACTCTTGGGGACTAGCACGTGATGTCTGAGGATTTAGGGTTTGTGGAACTGCAGAGCTAATGATAACAAGGGCTGAGTGATCCAGAATGAAGAAAACCAGAACAAAAGACTATGGCTGGCCCATCTCCATGAGCAACTGTTAGACCACCAGAAATACACATCATGTCAGCCTTATCTTTATTTTAAGCACTTGTCTTTACTTTAAAATGAAAATTGAAAGAAACATTTATAGTAGGAACGAGGGTAAGAAAAAAGGGGAATGCACATTTCATCATGGCACCACTGTGGTACCCTAAAGAGAGCAGCAGCTTTGGAGATACATAGACCTGAATTCAAATTCTACTTTGCTCTTTCTTAGCTGGGCAACCTTGAACAAACCACTGAACCTGGGCTTCATTTTTTTTTTCTCATTGTAACTTAAATGTGAAAAATCACCATCTTGAGATGAAATTTAATATAAATAAAATGTACCTCAGCCATGGTAGGAATGTGGTAAGGGCTGACCTTCACTGTCATTGTTAAACAAAAAATATGACTATGGAAACAGGAAAAGCAGAAATGTAACACATATGGACAAAAACAGGCAAGATTATTAAGCAAGAGCTCTTCATTCTCATGATTCATTTAATCCATTTGAAAGGGTTCCTTTTCATTTTTGATCTCTTCAAATATAAGTTCTCAGCCTCAGAACCTATACTCATTCTTTAGCCTCTCCATGGAACTCACACAGGACAACACTCTCCAGCAGCCACCACTTCTCCTTCCTTCACCATGGTGTCTGCTGACCCTTCCCCCGAATACCAAAATGTTTTCTTGCCATCCGTTCCCTCCTCACGGGCTATGGAGGGTTTTATCAGTAGCTTCCAGGGAGCCCAAAAGGGACTTACTCTATCTTCTTTGTCCTTTTAATAGATCTGAAGGCAACTGGACACCATGTAGCTATTCCAGGGCAAGGCCTCCTCATTTTAACCATAACTAGTTATGATCCTACCATTGTGTGCCCAACCTTCCATTGCTAGCCTTCTCAAAAAGACTCTAACAAAATAGGTGGTAGATAGGGTGTTGGTTGTCATGGGTTCCCACAGCTGCAGCTTTTTGCTATTCTACTAAGGGCAGAAGAATAAAAGAGAGCTCTGTGGGAGTTGTTGCTGTGCATCTTTGACCTGTACCCACAGTGTCAACCACCTCAGTGACAGTGCTCTCAGAGCGGCAAGTGCCCTTGTGATTCTAGATGGGTTACAGTTGGTAGAAACATATCATATACTTTATATACCATATTAGCAGAGAATAAAATAGAAAAGAGGTCTCAGATTTTTTTCTCCCAATTTTTCAGGGGTTTTGGGTTCAAGTGAGAGTCCTCTTTTAATAGCTTCTTACATGATGATCACATCTCTAAAAAAGAGTGAGGGAATGTTAGAGTAAAACAATCAAGCAAAAACTTAGCAAATAATGAGATGAATGTTGGATCCGTAAGCCAGTAGTTAGGTACCATGCATCTGATAAATGAGACTGTGGAGGACTGATGTATAGGCAGTGCACTCCTCTGGTTAAGACACTACCACATCAGCTGCTTTTTTGTGTGTGTATCTGTGTGTGTGTGTGTGTGTGTGTGTGTGTGTGTGTGTGTGTGTGTGTGTGTGTGTGTGTTTTAGGATAGGTTTATCACTGTTTGCTCCAATTAGAAAAGGCCTTAAAGGTTCACTGATCTGAGTACCAGTGTCAAATGAGATGATCTGTAGGTTTCTGACCTTTCTCTGTCTCCCTCCTCTCTGCATCTCCCAGACTTCATGGAAGAGCAGTTTCATCTTCTCATCTACACTCTGCAATCAGTCTGGAGTTTGACACATGCAGATTTTCTTACCCTTCTTATCTACTATTCCTATTTCTCTTGTGTCCTAGGTATTTATGCTACTTACCAAGATCAGCATTAGAGAGACAGGGCTATCTTTAAAACAGTCTGGAAGCCAGCTCCATTATTTGGCTAAATAAAGGGCAGTATTTGAGACATTAGGGACACTTAAGAACATGTAAAGACTTAGGCCATGTGACTCTGTTGCTTTTCTAGTCATCACAATATATAGCTGGTGTGAGAAGTAATTCTGTCATTATTCCTGGAATCTCTCTTAATATAACAAACAGTCCCAGCCTGGCCCGGCAGTGTAAATGTTGACTGTCACATCATTCAGTCCTCGTGAAATTCATTGTTCATGTTAGGTACTTTTTCTTCTCTTGTAGTTGAAGTATGTTTGCTCAACCTTGTAATTTTAGGAACCTTTAAAAATTAACTGTCTCATATTCCCTCTTTTAAAAACAAGTTTTAATTTCCAAAAGCACCAGTTTTATTTGAAAGTAGTTGCTTTTACAACTTAGTATCTTGACGTTTAGTATTCTGGAATATCTACATTAGAATTGCCTAAATCTCTGGGCGTGGGCCCAAGAATTTGCACTTAACTGACTTCCAACTGGTGACTTAGCACATTCACAAACATGAATCATTACCATGACAGGAAGACCCATGCATGTCCCTAAATGGGAAAAACATCTTAATTCTTGATGTTTTCTCTTTCTCAACTACAGATAATATCTTTTATTTTTTGCAGTGTATGGCATTTATGATTTCCTTAAAATAAATTGTCTATTTCTGGCCTTGTTTTGTTTTGTTTTGTTTTTGAGACAGAGTCTCTCTACATAAGCCTGGCTGTCCAGGAACTCAATATGTAGACCAAGCTGGCCTTGAACTCACAGAGATCCTCCAGAGTGCTGGGATTGAAGGTGTACATCACCATACCTGACTATATTGATTATTTCTGAACCTATGTATAGAAATCCACATAATTCTATGGTCTCTACCAGGAAAGTAGAAAAAGAAGGGGAAAGGAACTGTGGTGGAGTCTCAAACAGAGATTTCACCATACTTCTTAGTTATCAGCTCTGTAGAGGTAAGAATGATAAAAAATACCGTGAGAACCATTCTCTGATACATAGCAGGGTGAGTGGAAGTGTCTTCCTACGTGAGGCCCATTCAGACCCTCACATAGCCAAGACCTCCATACACATGCATTCTCCATCAAGCTTACCAGGGACCTGGAAGTCAACCACACTCCCGCCATACTCCCAGTTTTCCTGTTTTGTTCCTGCAGATCCATGACTCGGGGCCTGCAGACAGCACGGTCCAGTTCATCTTCTACCAGCCTATCATCCACCGATGGAGGGAAACGGACTTCTTTCCATGCTCAGCAACCTGTGGAGGAGGTAATAGTGCTCTCTTGTCCTAGCTAGCCCAGGCCTCCTCGATGAGGAAAAAGCTGGATGTTGTAAGAGTGGAGTCACTTCCACATGGAAGAACCCCTTCTTCTGAATGGAGCCGATTCCTGAAGCCACCCCTGAGCTGGCCCGGGAAGCTTTTCCTTTGTGGAAGCTCATAGCAAATACCTCTTTCCTTGGCATCATGGAAAGCCAGGACTAGTAATACCATATCTGTCAGCAGCTTAACCCTGTGGCGCTTGCTTTCACCTATGCATAGACTTGTCTAGTGGAGTGATGTCACTTCTTCAGGAAGCAAGTAAAGATGTTTGTCAGGCTTGCTCCCTTAGAGAAAGTTTATAACCAGAAGAAAAAAAAATGCTGCATTGTTGACTTAAACTCAGTTCATTTTTGCCTGCACCCATCACCACACACTGAAAGACATGCGTTCACTCCATAAATTCCTGTCCCCATACTGTCGCATCCATGTCCTGCACAGCATCTTGTGTTACTAGAAAAGATTTTTCTCCCCATTTTCTGTTTTTCATAATTATAGTAGGCATGTCATCATTTCTTTGAATTTTTTTTTAGTAATTTAGTCATTTCACTGTAGGAGACTGCTTGGTTCTTTTAGATGTTATATTATTATAATGTAATAAACAACATAATGCCATTCTGTCCTTCACAATCCAGCAGTAGGATTACCACTAGATAAAGGAGTTTGAGTTTTGTTTTATGGTTTGTTTTAATTTTGTTTGTTTGTTTGTTTGTTTTTGTGACTGCATGTATTACCAAAATCTTTCCAGAAAATTAAATGTGTGAGTATTTTAGATTGTCAACATCTGTGGGTTATCTTTTGTTTTCTATTTTAATAGGTCTAAAATTACATATATATTCCTTTGAAAACTGGTACATCTGAAAGTTGTTTTCTCTAGTTTCATGGATGCTGATTGAATAACTTTAAATAGTTCATCCACATTGGAATTATTCACAATGGTTAAAATCATAGTACCTCAAAATTGGGGTAAATGAGTGTCCATCAGTATTTTTAAAACAGTAAGAATATATGACACAATTCACCCAATAGCTGTGTTATTTCTGTCTATATAATATGAACAAAGCACTAAACGTGGTTCTAAAAGCAGTGTTGTATTTTGTCATAGTTAGGGTTTCTATTGCTGTGATAAAACTCCATGAACAAAAGCAACTTGAGAAGGAAAGGGTTTATTTGGTTTACACTTCTTCATCACAGACTCTCAACGCAGTCTCAGGCAGGGACCTGGAGACAGGAACTCAGGCAGGGACCTGGAGACAGAAACTGAAGCAATGATCATGTAGAAACATTGTTTACTAGCTTGTTCCCCATGGCTTGTTCAGCTGCTTTCTTATACCACGGAGGACTACCTCTCCAGGGTGGCACCACCCACAGTGCACTGGCCTCCCATATCCATCATTAATCAAGAAAATGCCCCCACAGAATTGCCTACAGGCAAATCTTAGGGATGCATTTTCTCAGTTGAGGCTCCTTCTTCTCAATTGACCCTAGCTCGTGTCAAGTTGATGAAAAGCCTAATCAGCACAGATTTTAACTTAAAAATAATGAGCCAAACAACTATCAAGTATGTTTGTGTTTCAGTGCAATCGTATTTCTATAGTTGATCCAGCTGACCTGAATAGAAAATTACTTTCTCTAAAAACAAACTGCCAGGTTGAGGAGATGGCTCAGTAGTTAAAGAGCTCATCATGAAAGCAAAAGAATGCAAGTTCAGATGCCCGGAATCTATGTAAATACTGGGAAGATATGGCTGCCTGCCTGTAATTCCAGCCTCAAAAGTCAGATAGATAGATAGGTAGATAGATAGATAGATAGATAGATGGATGGATGGATGGATGGATGGATGGATAGATAGATAGATAGATAGATAGATAGATAGATAGATAGATAGATAGATAGATATATGATAGAGAGAGAGAGAGACCTGAAAAAAGAAAACCTAAAAGCTACCAATTATGTTGATGTTTCATGAGAATAAATTTCTATACATCTATGAATGAGCCATACAGAAAACAGACTTAAAGAAAAGGGCATCTAATGCAATATTTTTTCTCTTTAAATATAAACCATACCTTTCATAAAACAACAATTCAATTGTATGCAACCTATATCATTTTCTCACAGAGTTTCTGTGACAGTATAATTTCAGTGACCTTGACAATGGCTTACTATTAAATAAAGCAATTAGTGTTACTTTCTTCTATTTCCAACCACATTGGGTCTCATTTTACTCACAAGGAAAAGCAGCATTATCGATGGTTTTCCATTGTGAGGCCTCTGTTCATAGGAAATCTTATTGGAAAGCCCAGGAAGAAGCAAAAGTGCCCCATGGAGTGTGAGGGATGTAGTATCTTCCTTTCCTTCCATGGAGCAGCCTTAAAATCCAAGAAGAGAGCTGTGGGTTCCCATGTGCTTTCCTGCTCTCAGATTCGGGTGACTGGCCACTTTGCCAGGTGTAAAGAATGTTCACAGCCTTGAAATGCCTCAGAGGGCAGTGTCAGCTTACCATGTTGGTCCTTTGCTTTCATTCCATGTCTTTACTCCATGGTGTGTAAGAACTTTGAAGCAGTGGGTTTAGGTTGAAGAACGAGAATTTCAAAAACATACCCTCAGTTTAATCATTTCTTATTTCTTCCCATGTTTTACCACCTGATAAATTCTGTCCTTGAGTAGAAACTATTCTCTGGAAAACTCCAAAGTGTTTAGCTTATAAAATTAGCTGCTTTGGAAGACGATGGAGTCAAAAAGTAAAAGTATGTTGACTACTCTAAAATGTCGTTTTGCTTAACTTTTCCCATAAAGCAAAACATTAGGTGGATGTGTGTCCTGACCACTGCTTTTTCTGCTCTCTAAGCTTTTCATCTTCCCAGTAGAATTTTTAAAGGTCTTTTTTAAGGTCTTTAATGAACAATTAACTTTTGTGGGTGGTCTACGAACACAGCCTCAAGCCAGGAAAACTGGCTTCAAAAGCCTCCTTCTGACTTTCTAAAGCCTTTGCAAGCTCCTCAATGATTTCGATCTTGTCTCTGAATACATATTTTGTAATAACTCATCTGCCTGCCAGGAAGAATATTCAGGGGTGGGGAGGAACTTTTAAAATTCTTGATGTTTACTTATTTTTACTCCAAGAGTCTAAGTCTTGATTACTGCTTTCCATAATTTCACAAAACAGGTCAGAAAGATCAAAAACATAATAAATAAAATTAAATATTTCTCAGCAGCTTTTTGTAAAGAGATATATGAAAACAGTGGAAAAGGAAGCCTACAAAATATGAGGCAGATACTTGATTTGAGGAGAAATGGTAAAGTATTTTGGAGAAAGTAAAAGGTAGCAGGAAAGAAGGCTTGGGAGGACTTTCCATTTTGATTTTTGATTTTCATTTTTTTGTTGTGTTTGATTTTGTTGTTTTAATTTTGTAAGGAAGTGAGATTCCTGATAACTATTATGGAGACTTTAATGCCTATTTATTCAGTTCAACTCATGCAGGTTGAATCTAGGCAGCCTGGTAGTACCTGATTCCTGTGGGACCTGATTCACAAATCTCTGTTGTCCCAAGAGGGCACGTTGAGATTTATTTTTATTTTATTTACTCACTTGTTGCTTACTTTCCTAATGAGTTGTGAGTTTTTTCTTCCTGGAGGCCCTAGCAATGCAGAGGCAATATAGCATCCTTGTATAACAAGCTTAGTTAAAAAAAAAAAAATACCAATGGTTTTTTTTTCTGTTATGTTTTTATATTATATAAAATAAACAAACAATATTTCTTATCTCAGAATTTTATAATCTATGTTCTTGTGTAACTCAAGCCCTTCAATATAATTTATTAAAATGAATGGATTACTTGAGAAAATATAGAATTTGAGGCCTACAACATTATTGAGTCTTCCAATTATGTATTTGTTTTCTCTTGGAAATGACTTAGGAAATAAGAATAATTTCCATTAATGGGAAACAGCCCAAAATCATACAGAAGTATACTGTGCTGACATGTGCCTTAAGCGACCTGGCTGGTTTGATGTTTACAGGTTACCAGCTGACGTCAGCTGAGTGCTATGATCTCCGGAGCAGCCGTGTGGTCGCTGACCAGTACTGTCACTACTATCCAGAGAACATCAAGCCCAAACCCAAGCTTCAGGAATGCAACTTGGATCCTTGTCCAGCCAGGTCAGTCCAGTTTACCAGTTTGTTTATCAGAAACATAAATCAGGTTTCCAACTAGCTTCTTAGATGAAAGTGAATGTTTAACTTGAAAATAAATGACATTTTCCTGTCCAGTGTGCCCCCCTCCAGCTGTATGTTAGTGGTACCCATGCTCCTTGCTCCTGCTGTTCTGTGATGCTACCTCAGGGTCTATGGACTTGCTTTCTGTAAAGTGTTCTTTAAAACCAAGTCTTCTCTTTCTCCTCGGACATCTTGTTTCTCTCCTTGACTAAGTCCTGTCCAGTACACATCTTGGTGTCTTGGCCAGCTTGATGGCATAGTGTGTCTCCCAGCTCTTCTCAGTCTTTTCCCTGTCTCTGATCAGGGATGTGGTCACAGAAGACTGCATGTCAGGACTATAGCTGACCCCTTCTAGCATAAGCAATTCACACAATTAATTAGGGTCAGAATCAGCCTCAAAAGTTTTGCTACCTTTGAACGAGCTCAGCCTTTGCTAAGTAGAAGCCAGGGCTCATTTCCAAGTACAGTTTTCTTGAGGATCTTTTTAATTAGCGGGTCTAAAGATTTAAATCTTTAACACCTTCACACACTAATGTTTGTTTTGAAAAAAACTATAATTGGCCCCTGAGATTATTTGCAAGATCAGAAGTCAACCGGACTAATGAAGTGTCTGGATGATGAGTGATGGTTAGTATGCAGGTGAAGAATCTGCTCATGCATGGTGCCTTTGCTTAGCTCTTCAAACACTGGCAAGTGATTCTTAATAGTTGTAGCTTACTCGTCCACAACTTATTAGACAGCATCTAAGAAAGCCCTTTTCTACAAAAGCAAGTGTCAATCACAAAGACCAAATGCCAAAACATCCTTTCTTATGAATGATTTCTATGTTACATTTTAAATCATCATTTATTAACTATATGTGCATGAAAGTAAACTTCTGAACAGCTGGGCTGTTGCGTGGATGGTATAGGTGGAGAGCATTCTATCTGTACCTTCTATGTGATACAAGCTGAGGATTTTTTTCTTCTATTGTTGACATTTAAAGTATTATGCTGTGTTCTTTCTATCTTAGAATTCTAAACTATATGTGTGATTTGAGTTTCCCATTATTAACTAACTTTTAGGAACCATAGTACATACATCATAAAAGTAAGCTCATTAAAGGAACAGAAAGAACAGATAGTATACAGCTTCATTTAATTTTTAGTTTAATTTAGCTTTGTGTTGACATCAGAATATAGAATATTAAAAGTTAAATGTGATATAAAATGAAATAAGGTGTTAAGTTTTTGCTTGGCTTTGCTTTACAAATATTGAATAGTTGAAGTACTTTCAACTATGATAATTATAACTAATTCAGTTGAACCCTATTTTAAAATTATTCTATTCATACATTTTTTTACCCATACCTATAACAGGGAAAAGCATATTTATCCCAATTCAAAGGAGTAAAATCTGTCACAAAGAGACTGAAAGTCTTATATATACATGACTGTGAAATTGTATATGTCTATTTCTAGGAGAGACAGATCCATTTCCCCACAGTTTTATTTTCAGCAAAGAAATGGCCACAGAAGAGGGTTTTGAAATGAAAGCATTGTTGCTAACAACTTGAAGAAAATGTTTGTAATGGGGAAAATTTAGCCTTTGTTTCTGCTCTCTGATTTTTACCCACTCTTCTCTGTGGGAGTAACATTTTTGGCCCTTTTCTTATTATCCAAAGGCAAAAAAAAAGAGAAAGAAATGAAAAAGCTACATTGAAAGAAGGAGGGTGCCTGTTCGGTCTATACCCTGTGTTATTCTAAAATATCTAATACAGCACACACATAAATGTTGGGACAGGTGGCTATAAAAAGAGAAGAAGAAAGAAGAGAAAAAGAAGTTTGAAGCTAATATCAGAAAATGGCTTTTTTATTGAAGATATAATTAGACAAAGCTGTAAAAATTAAGACTTAGCAGTAGGAGAGGCTGGAGGGGAGCTGCTCGGGGCAGGAGTCTACAGCTCAGCTCAAGGTGCTCTGGGCTTCCCATGGAGTTCATGGGGCTGTTTCTTGTACAGCTCTTCTGAATTCCAAGAGAAACCAGGAAGGGGTGGGCTCAACACAGACAGGACAGACTTTCTAAGATAGGGCTCTCTCCCATCGGACAATGGAATCAAGTCATTGAGCAACTACTTTCTAGTCACTACAGATTTAATGATGTCATAGGAAGTCAAAAGGGGTACAGTAACATCAAAACAACACCTTTGTGTCCAGAATTAGAAGTCCTCAGAAGAAAAACAAGACATTCTTAGTATAAAAATCACATATTTTTAATTCCTGTTGTTATATAAAATATTATTATATAGTCACTGAGATCTCTATCCTATTTTTCCTGTTAATCCTAGGATCGGGGCTTATACTAACTAGAAGCAAAATCCTATTCAGATAATTAGTTTGAATCTTATTCCCTTTCAAGATAGAAATGTGCCATGAACACCGAAAGTGACACTGAATAGGGGCTAGAGAGAGGGCTCAAGTAGGTGACAGAGCTTGCTGCATGAGCATGATGACATGAGTTTGAATCCCTGGCATCCAAATACAAAGCTGAGTGTGGCCGCACAGCCCTATAACCTCTAAGCTAGCAGGGTAGAGACAAGAGCATCCCTGAGGCTTGCTGGCCTCCAGCCTTGCTCCAAATTCAGTGAGAGACTATGCCTTAAAGGACTGAGGCGGGAAGTGACAGAGTAGGACACCCAGTATTGTCCTTTGGCCTCCCCTCTATAACAGCTCCTGGACACACACACAGTATTTAGTAAGGACACGAAATAATTGTTCAACTTTAATAACTTCCAAGCCACGGTTATTTTTTTTTCTCAGGAATGCCCAGCTCCTTACCATTCATCTAGTTGCAGGAGTCCTCTCTGCTTTCCTTGTCTGCCTTCCCATCTCCTTTTTTTTTTGCTTCTCCCCACGCCCCTTGTTTCCTCTTACACTCTTCATCACGTCACATCAGCCAGCTGCCATGGCTACAGAGGATACTGAGCAGACAATGAACATCTGGCCCTATTCTCTTCGAAGGGTTTTTTTTTATGTTGTTATCACTTTCTCTGCTTCCAAATGTTCATTTGAAAATGTGGATAAGTTAAAAGGCGATAATGAAAACAGTAAAACTCATTAGCGCTCCCCAGGGCCCAAGATAAGCATTGTTACTACGTTCACTATTCCTCTTTGTCCTTGTCAACTGCTCATAACACAGATGGGATTCTGTGAATTCAGTGACTCTTCATCCTATGTTTCCTCTTCTAAAAGCGAGCCTCGACTCCCATGCCATGTAGCAACCTGGTGGGCCACTGAGGCAAGGACTCCAGACCATTGCCCTGTCTGCCCGGTGGTAGAACTTAGTTGGCTGCACAGCTGTTCCACCCCGTGGGGCTTTGTTGATCTCTGCTCATGTCTCTGATGCAGTCGTTTTTTTATGAAGCGATATAATACTTAGTTTCCTAGCCAAAAGTGGCCCCCCAAAAGGGAGCCAACACTTAAGAATAAGGAAAGGGAGAGAGAGGTATAAAGATTTAATGGCTCTTTGCTAAAATTAGTACTGTTTTTCATCGGCAACTCTGAGCCATGATGTCATAGGGCAATCACGTGTTCTCACACTCCCTGCTGCTGTAGGTCCCGTGATAGTCCAACTTGAGCATTCCGAGAAGTGCAGAGATACTACCCTCCTGTCTGTCGGGGATCTACTGCATGCTTAGTTCTCTGCTTTGTGCGTCTAACACTTTCTTATGAGCCTTCTCCCATGTAACAGACGTTCTGGATCAAATCACATGTCAAACCTATTGTGTGTCTGCCATGCCATAATTGTCACTTTCTCCCTTACACCAAGGGAAGCTTTGTTGAAATTTGTATAGCAGTTCATGCCACTTTTGTCTCTTGGGTAGAAGGTCACATCTATTATGGGGTCAGAAAGTCTCAAAGTATTTGCTTGTGGTTAAGGAACAACTAAAAAAAAGATTCATTTGCCCCATCTAACAAGTACTGTTGTTCTCAGAGAAGCTTGAAATATAAGGCATGCAACCTTTGGCTGTTGGGGACCTCATGCAAGGTCATGTGAAAAGAACAGAGAGCTACCTTAATAGATTGGCTTGGAGCAGAGAGCTACCTTCATAGATTGGCTTGGAGCAGAGAGCTACCTTCATAGATTGGCTTGGAGCAGAGAGCTACCTTCATAGATTGGCTTGGAGCAGAGAGCTACCTTCATAGATTGGCTTGGAGCAGACCTTTGGTTTTTTTCCTCCGAGGCAGTAGTAAAAGTGGCTTGAATTGGTGAGGGTTAGACAGGTGTAAAAGACCCTCACTCATGCTACCATCGTCACAGTCACTAGCAAACAAAACTGTGTCTAAATTCCACCTCCTCTTGGGGATTTAGAGCAACAATATCCAGCAGATGCCCAGAGTTAAATGCCCCACATGGCAGTTCTGGTAAGTCAAGTGGTATTTGGGGTTGATCAGTTGGTTTGTGTTTTTTGCTTTTATTTTTCCAGCTCTACTTTAGTTTGACAATAAAGTACATAAATTATCACTGGCTGGGGGCCATTTGTGAAAAACAGGTCTCAGATTTGATCCCTAATGTAACTGTAAAGAAATACTCTGCATCTGGAGAGGCGGAGCCTGTGGGAGGCATATAAAAAACTAGATTTGTATGCTT
>CABHPQ010167987.1:0-35383 GCA_902168405.1 Peromyscus aztecus | reverse complement strand
AATGAATGTTTTAATGGGGAGTAGCTGAATACATTTAGAGTTTTCTTACTATGAAGCAGACATTTCCAACAGTTCCCTTATAGACAACAGTGGATGGGATGGGTGGACTCCTGAAAACCAAGAGAGAAGGCTGGGAGTAAGGAATGGTCACAGTGCCTAAGCCTGCCATGAAATTATGAACACCAAGGGTGGCCAAACATCATCACCTCAGGGTTTTGCTTAATCTCCACTGTAACTCTAAGAAGGAATATGACTCATTTTTAAAAAGGAGAAAAAGTCAGGCATGCAGTGACTACATTACTTGTTTAGGTCACAGAGTGGGTAAGGAAAGCCAGGATTTCAAACCTGAATCTGGGTAAAATCTGTAAAAAACCCGGCGGAGTGGCAAGCCCTTCCCGTTTCTCCACAGCCATTTTCACGCTGTACAGAAAACAAGGTGTTTGCATCGAACCCCACCTGGGACTGCATTGTAGCCAGCCAGAGGCAGACGAGCAGGACTGAACGAAGCCAGGTGCTACAAGGATATGGGTGGGAAGCAGTTCTGCCAGGTCCCCGAACACTGGGCTAATGTTTCTCCACTAACTTTAGGAAGAAAATTGCCTGCCTATTCCTTCGTTCCCCGAATCCTTTCTTTCCCTTTTATATGTCTCGCTTTTTTCTTAAACTTTATTGTTTTTCTACAAAATTAGTTTCACACTCATTGAGGAAGTGCTGGTGGACTCTGGCTTATGAATTATCTCACAGGGTCCGGAAGGCGTGGACCTATGACCAATGGGCCCATGTTGTATAGAGTCCCGTTCTAGAAACACTGTACAGCCTCTCTGGATGGCAGAGGTGGAAAGGCTCCTTGAGGAAATCTGTCCTGATGTATTCCACATTCTCATGCTCAGAAGTCAATGAAGCATGGTCAGACTGCACAGGACTCAACAAGCCTCTTGCCGATGTACTATTTTGAGAGTGTTACACAGATGTGCACTATGACTATCCAAAAGAGAGAAATGCTTCCTGAAAATTTTAGAGCATGGAATTCTTTCTTTGGAGTCTTTCTTGAATAACTATTCCATGCATTGTACAACAGCAAATACCTGCCATTCTTGTAACAATTCTTTAAGACAGGCATTAACTCCGTAAGTCAGAGGTCAACTGATTTGCCCAAGGTCCTACGTTTCCAATTGTGTATTTAGAGTCTGTTTGGAATTACAATTCATACCTTTCTGACCACAATGACATGGTCTTCTTAGGCAATATGGCTGTGGACATTCTCCCATAAATACTTCTCTGACATCCTATGCATGGTTGTTTCTCTTTTTAAAGTTTCGTGGTTTCTGCCTCATGGTGGAGGAGCTTAGCTGACACTGTCCAGTTGTGTTAGTCTTCCCGGAGGTTGGCTTTGAACACTTCTCCTGACTCCATGCTCCCATAGCCTCCTTGCTTATTCTGTTGCAAGCCTACAGGCTTTTGGTGTTTTCCATCAAGCAACATAGTTCATACTTGGGTCTTGGCTTTTACTTTCTCCTCTACTTACATTATTGTGCCACAGGATTATGCACGTGCTCTCTCTCTCTTTAGGTTTCTGTTCAAATAGCATCTTAGCAGAACCCTGACAATCCTTTACAAATAGTCATTTCGTTTCTCCCTTTCTAGGAATCTTTTTACTTTATAATGCTTTATTTCTTTATATAAAATCTTTCTGTCTTATTTAAAATCTTCTCATGTTTTGGCTGATTCCATTGTGTGTGTGTGAATGTGTGTGTATGTGTGTGAATGTGTGTGTGTGTGTGTGTATGTGCGTGAGTGTGTGGGTGCTCCAGTGCACCTGTGTGTATGTGTGTGAATATGTGTGTATGTGTGTGAATGTGTGTGTGTGTGTGTGTGTGAGTGTGTGAATGTGTGTGTGTGTGAATGTGTGTGTGAGTGTGTGTGTGTGTGAGTGTGTGGGTGCTCCAGTGCACCTGTGTGTATCATAGGAGAACTTGTGGGAGCCGGTCCTTTACTTCTACCACACTGGTCCTGGGGATCAAACTCAGGTCCTTAGACTTGGCAGCAGGGACTTTTAGCCACTGAGCCTTTTTACTTGACCTCTATTCTTACTTGACCTCTATTGCATTTAATATATGTGCTTTCTTACTCTCCCCATGAATCAAAAGATAAGAGCTAGGTCTTGGTTTGATTCCCAATGCCAGTGTCTTGCACAGAGCCAGCCTAGAATAGGGACTCGGGAAGTAGATCCTGAAAGCATGTGGGTGAATGCATATTTGACCCAGGTCATGCAAATGCATATTTCTCCCGGCTAGGGCTTGGGAAAATTAAGACCTAGAGACACTCCATGAGAACTGAGATGTAGGGGATAGGTTGAAAAATGGTCTCATCTCTGATTTGAAGGGTGGAAGCCGAGGTGATCTCTGGTCAGAGAGAGAATAATGCTTTAGCTGCAGAGAGAGAAGCTCTGTCATTGGAGACTACGTGGCTGAGATGGAGAAAAAGGTGATGGCTGCTGGTTCCTGACATTTTCT
This sequence comes from Peromyscus aztecus, assembly GCA_902168405.1. Lineage (NCBI taxonomy): Eukaryota > Metazoa > Chordata > Mammalia > Rodentia > Cricetidae > Peromyscus > Peromyscus aztecus. Next base: position 32,870 of record CABHPQ010167987.1, on the reverse strand, counting down.
ATTCCGTGTTGTTACTTGTTAAGAAAACAGGCCTTATCTCTCTAATGGGCATTGGAAAGGACCCCTGTAAGCATATAATGGCTCTCCTTTTCACTTAGGTCACCTTGAATAGTTGAACTCTGAGGACTGTGTGTAGCTGTGAAGACTAACAGTGACTTAAACACTTCTTTTCTAGAAGCTCAGGACTGACAGTTCACTGGGGCCAACAGGGACTCTCCGTTCCTTTATCTTTCCATTCTGCTGGCTTTTCTGCAAAACCCAGGGCATTCTTGCTTGTGTCACACAGTTGAAAGGCAGATTGTACCTCATGGCCTCACTCTGTGTATCCCACAAAGGAAAGGCAAAGGAGCAAGAAAATCAGAAGAATTTCTTCCATGGAGGTTTTGCTCTTTCTTCAAGGAACGTCGTCTTTGGGAATTCCTCGTGTCTCTTTTTGTTCAGTGTCTTTGGGCATCGTCAGGCAGATCAATCATATCTGGCTCTTTTTGGTTTCCATATGAGGGTGGCAAAGACAAGAAGGATGTCAACGTGGTATCTGTTGTTTTGGTTGAAGAAGGTGAGTTAATATGAATCACAGCACTTTCATAATGAGTGGTTGAAAATTCAGTAAGGAATTATACCTAGGATCTTGAACACACTGGACAGCTGTGTGGGTTGTACAGCGTAGCTTACTCCTGAACTATAACCTTCAGTGTAAATCACAGCGCAAGACTCAAATATCTTTCTCTTCTAACATCTTGTTCCAAATACAAGATGTGATTTGTCAAGAAAATAATTTTAAAAGGGAATGTGTGTGTGTGGAGGGGGTTACCAATACTGAAAATGGTATCCATAACAGTAATTATGAGTTTGACATGAGGGAAGTTAGCATTTTAGTTCTTAAATAGTATTTTAAATAGTATCAGAAACAGTGGGATGAGCTGAGAGAGCAAGAGAGTGAGAAAGCAAGTAATGGAGAGAGTGAGGGAGAGGGAGAGAGAGAAACAGACACAGGGAAAGAGATTCAGAGAAATTAGTGCATGTGTGTTGTGTGTGAGTGTGTGTGTGTGTGTGTGTGTGTGTGTGTGAAAGTGTGTGTATATGTGTGAGCTTATGTAAGGATGTGTGTGAGACTGTGTGTGAGTATATGTGAGAATGCATATATCAGCATGTTTGTGTGAGTGTATGTGAGAGTGTGTGTGTGTGTAAGAATGTAAGTACCTGTGGAAGTGTGTGTGTATATGTGTGAGCTTATGTGAGGATGTGTGAGTATATGTGAGAATGTGTATGTCAGAATGTGTGTGTGTGTGTGTGTATGTGTGAATATAAGAAATAATGTGTTTGTGTATGTGAGTGAGAGAGGGAAGATGTGTGTTTGAGTGTGTATACATCCAAACTTCAGCTAAATAACAAAAGTAGTTTTCACAGTGTTTGGATTTGAATCAATAGTGCAGTTGCTTTGCATTTTCAAGTGAGTAACATATTGCATGTAAGAAGCAGATGCTGTTTGTGATAAACCAAGAGCAATGCCTATACATTCTGACAAGTTATTTCTGGAATGTGTAGTGAGATTTCTGTGAGGAGCAAAGGGTGATTCTAAAGGTCAGCGTACATCTCCAGGAAAGAGAGCCTCCTGAAGAACGTGGGATGAGCTGCCAAGTTGTTCGGTACTCGTTGTGTATTTAAGGATGCATTGCCTAGCTTGAGGCCCAAACCAGATCAGTCTCATGCTCAAGGATCCCCAGTAATGGAAACAGATTTGCAAGTGACCATGGTCTCTGGATGCCGTCTCTCCTCTCTTTTCCAATGTCTCCTGTCTTTCTTCTCTGTTCCCACCTCAAGTAGGCAGGCGGGAGAGGGGTCTTCTTAGGCTCAGTCCTGTGTAAAACAAAACATGTTGAGTCACTTTGCAGTTTCATAAAGCACAGTGGACTTCCGTATCCGGCAGAAGCAAGTTGCCCGAGGAATTACTCAGCTGTTGTCGGATCTATCCACAAGCCACTGATTCATGCCTAATACTCTGAATTTTGAAAATAAAATGACTTTAGGTGGTTTTGGAAAAGATTTATTTCAACTTGTTGTAGGGTAGCAGGGTTTGAAGGTGGCTGTATGTGAATCTGAGCACAATGAGACATTTTCATAAGCATTTATGGAAAATTCTTCCTGCATGACGCGGTAATCTGCTGCATCTCACCAGTGGAGTATGGGCACTGACAAAGGCTGATTGGACCTTTTGCAAGGTCTGGGGCCCAAGTGATGGGAAACACACTACACCTGTGTTTCTTCCCTTTGGCTCCCTCCACCTGTTTGCCCCACAGGCATCTCAAACTCTGTGTGTCACCTTTCCCCAGCTTCTGCTCCCCCAGCAACCTGCACCTCTTCTGGAGACCTTTATTTATGAGGATGGCCTCATTATCTTCCCAATTATCCAGGTCTGAACAATCCATCATCTCTGAAGTGTTCCTCTTCTTGCTTTCAATCTAATCGGGTTGTCAGATTGTGTCAAGTCTCTCTTTGCCCCGTTTCTCAAATCTAACCCTTTCCATTCCTACTGCCGGGCTCCCGGTGGATATCTTTATGTCTGCTACCTTCAGTGGTTGTTATGGTTTCTGCTGTGTACTTCTAACAGTGCTGAAGAGATTGATTCTGGAGCTGTACGGCAGTGGTTCAAGGTCACATTCAGCCGTTTACCAACTGGCATTGAGAACCCTGTTGGCATTCTCTTTCCTTTTTGCCTCTTTTCACCTCTGGGATGGAAATGGTGATAATTTGTGCTCCGTAAGTTTGTGAGGATTGAGGCTTTCAATTGATGCCTGTATCTAAGCACTAAGTAAATAATAAGCACCATGAAATTTGTAGATCATCCTAACTCTAAGTGTCTACTAGCTTCAAATTCATTCAATTTAACACAATCAGATAATCTCCTTAAAATACCGCCCCGGTCAGCTCATCTCTTCCCTCAGACATTTTCAGTGATGCCTCATTATCTACTTAGAGTTCGCAAACTGGATTACAGAATATCTCAGGTAACAGAATTGCCACAGCCGCTCTGAGAGAGTGTAGACTAAGTGTACGTTACCCAGAGCCTACATTTTGATTGGCAAATAGTTTTGGAAGGTTCTTTTTATGTTTCAATCCTCCTCCATTTAAGTCCAATTCAATAAGAAGAATAATTTCAATGACAAAATTAGAGATTGCAAGTGAATTTTGTGTTTCTGTCAAGTAACCTAGGTCCTATAGCGGTGGGAATATTCTAGTGTTAAAGTGTGAGAAGCATTCATGTGCAACCTAATAGCTTGATGTACAAGACTTTTGCAATATGGACCCAACCTACTTTTCTAGTTTTTCCATTCCTGGATTCCAGTTATATAATTTATAACCTTATTAAATCAGACATGCTGGTGTTCCCATATGTGGCTCATCTTTCCTCTGTCAGAGTGGAATTATAGCCCCTCCCTTTTTACCTCTCTTAAAGCACTTAATCATGTCCCCATTACGTATTCATCCATGTTGAGAAGGCCAAGTGCTGGTGATGAATTCACAGAGGGCGATGAAGAGAAGTAGGGAAGGTAACCTGAAGATGTCTTCCATTGAGGACCTTAATGTAGAAAAGGTTTTTTTAAGCCTTTTTAGGAAAAAAAAGGGGGGGGACAAATAGGTTTATTTTCTATTAATGAAACCAGCAATTAAATAAATATTTATTAATAGATCATTTGTTTCTTACAGAAGAAATAACATCTTGTAAATGAAAAATATCCCCCCCCCACCATGATTCCATGGCAGATACAGTCATGTTTATGGTGAGGCTTGGAAGATGGGCTGGGACTAAGTCAGAAAACCCTCTTTTAAAATGGTGAGGGTGAGTGCTGATATTGGGGTATGTAGGTGTTCCCCACACCAGTACGCTTTCTGAGATCTTATGAATGAAACCAGGGGAGCTGAGTTGGAAAAAGTCTAGGAGGACACTTACTAACCCTTTAGTTTTTACAAATCTGCGTCACTCTTCCATCTTCCAACAGAACAGGAATGGTAATGGCGATATGAGAACCAAATGAGGTGATGTAATTACTTCTGTAAGTGCCTCATAAATTGTAATCGTTTCCTTATCTGCAAGATGGGGATGGTAATGTGTCTCCTCATTGGGTTGTTACATGAGAATTCAGTGGGACATCCATGCAGAGCATGTACAAGGTGTCAGGAACATGATGTTCAACAGACACTGCCATCATTATTCCTTCATCATCATCACCACTGACCATGTTCTGCATCAGTAAACAGACAACATAATTAAGTAGCAAGAGTAGCATTTTGGTTTTGGTTGAGAATAATTTGTGATTCAGGGACAACCTCTTTGCAATTTCTTAGAAAATTCTTTTTCTCAAGGGCTTGTCCTGCCATTATTAAAACAGATTCTTACAACTATCTTTTGCTTCTGCAATGCTTTGTTTACTTTAAAAGGCTTGTTACAAGTATTTACTTCATTAACTCCTGAAAACAACCTTGAACACTAAGCAGGCAAGAGCCATGACCAACAATTGAAAGAACACACAGAAGCCGGAGCACCGCTTTTTGGTCATAATCATAGAATGCACCTGATGATTGCAAAAGACTCCCGTTGGAATTGCTGCAGAGATCCTGAAGAGCTCTGGCCTGCTCTTCGCTCCCCCACTGCAGGTGAACTTTACCAAGGGTCACACATGCTTTCTATTTCTAGTTCCCTCCATGATGAGCAGCATTCAAGCAGGGAGAGGGGACTTGATGACTACTTCTTGAGTTCACTTTGCAGAAATTCAAGAACATCTTCCATGTTCTGCCTTGATGATTTTGGGTATGAAAGAAAAGAAGCCAACTGTTTAAAACTTGTTTTTTTCCATCAGTAAAGGAACTCAGGCAGTTAAAACTTATGCAATTGCAGCATTTGCACAAATGGTAATACTGATTATCTCTGGGTGGTGGAATCAGATGTAATTTTCCTTTTAGTTTTCTTTTTATACTTACTTGAGCTTAATACCCATTTTCCCCCATCCTATTACCCATTTTTCTCCCCCATCCCACTACCCATTAAGTTTCACACAAAGTAACACTATATTGGACTGATAAGCATACAATACTACACATTTGAGCTAATATCTGTGTTTCCACTTACTGCTTTGGCAATTCTAGATACATCCTTTTGCCTCCCTGGTTTGTTATCTATTGGAGTAGAAAAAATAATGAGAAGAGATGGAGAGATCGCTCAGTGGTTAGAGCCCTTGTTGCTCTTGCAGAGCACCCGGGTTCAGTTTCCAGCACCCACATGGTGGCTCCCAACTCCAGTTTCAGGAGCTCTGTCACCTGAAAGTGACCTCCATGGATACCTGGGCACATGGACAGTCACATACGTACATGTGGGCAAAGCACTCATACACACACACACACACTAAAAGTAAGTAAATCTTTAAGAAAGAATTAACAATGTGAGTCCATGGCTCTTTGGTTTGTGAGGACATTATAAAGAAGTCATTCAATGTAAGGACTGTGTGGGCTGTAACAGGTCGTAAAGTAGTGTGGCTCTACCTTCAACAGTCAGAGCTAGGGACGTTTAAGATTCTCCATGAAATAAACCACGAATTTGCAAAACGCCACCAAAGCATAGCCTGTCAGGTGACATATTATCCCCAGTTCTCAATTCTTTCCTAGGTGCCATTTGATGACTGGCTCACACAGGCTACGTAATGATGCGCTGCAAGGCAGCCAGCAGAGACACTCGTTTACATTGTCCTAGGAGCAATGCTGAGGAGCACTGTTTCTAAGGGTGATCCCAGAAACCCGGGGACAACGAAGAGGTTGTGCATTGTATCCTAGGCTGCCATCCAGGACAGGCTGGGATGTGAGCATTTCAGGGTCCCGTGTTTCCACCTTTGGCCTTGTATATAGATCACTCCACCTAGTAGGAGCTGAAGCCTCTGTTTCTGAGTTGGGCTCAGCTTCGGTCCTCTCTAATTGGCCTATGTCATCCATCAGGAATTCCTTTTCTTTACGTTGGTGGCGAGATGCCAGACTGTGGGGAGATACTGTGTACCACCCATATCTGCTTTGCTGTCCCCCAGGTTATAAATGAGGTGACGTGCAGGCTGCTCTGGCAGCATGCTTAGCTCCATTGCCAAATTCAGCAAGTTGCAGGCTGGGTCTGTTGGGAAGGGAGGCCCTCGGCTGCCATCTCCACCCCTACAAACTGGTGGCAACATGCCCCAAGGAGCAAGCCACTGTCTTCCTTTCTGTTGAACTTCAAACTGAGGGCTTCCTGACCTGGACCTTGGGTAACTAAACTGCTCTCTCACGCTGGAGGGGTTTGGCAGAGGAACCTGAGAAGGAGTGTCAAGAAAGGAAGCTCATGTGTCAGGGATGGGCTTGCAACCCCCAGAATCCTCTAGTTTAGCAGGCCCAGGAGTAAATCCCTCTCCACACCCAAGTGCTAAGCAGGGGATGCTCTGGTTAGGGCCCTGCTGTCTTCTTTCTTACTTTCTGAGGGTGAAAGCCTCAGCAGCAGAGAGAAGAGTCCATGACATGATTTTTCAAGGATAGTCCCAGCTGAAGATTAAGATCCTGTTGTCCTTGACTCTGAAGTCTGTCCTTTGTGCTACTATCACAGTCCCAGCTCAGGTTCTCACACTCTCTCCAGAGGTTGCTGTCTGGTCTTCCTTTGTTTATACTCTTCTAAATCTACCCTGCTGTCAAATTCTGCCACTTAATCTTCATAATTCAAAATTATAGTTATGTTCATATCTCTTTCCTCCGTGTGGTGGTTTGAAAGAAAATGGCCCCCAAAGCACGATTAGGGGGTGTGTCCTTGTTGAAGTAGGTGTGGTCTTGCTGGAGGAAGTGTGTCACTGTGTAGGCGGGCTTTGAGGCCTCATATATGCTCAAGATACTGCCCAGTGATTCAGACGACTTTTGTTTGTCTGCATATCAAAATGTAAAACGCTCAGCTTCTCCTCTAGCGCCATGTCTGCCTGCATGTGCTGCCTTACTTCCTGCCGTGTCAACAATAGACTAAACTTCTGAACTGTAAGCCAGTTACCACAATTAAATGTTTTCCTTTCTAAGAGTTGCCATGGTCATGGTGTCTCTCCACAGCAATGGAAACCCTAACTAAGACACTCAGTAAAAACCTTCCCTTGTCCCTGTTGCTCGTAGAATAATGTTATAGGATGAGACAACCTGCTTAGACTGGCCTTCGACACCTTCAGTGTCCTAGCTCCAACCTTTTGGTTGATTTATTCTATAAGTTTAAGCCATGCCAAAGCATTCAGTAGCTTTTGTACAAAGCTTTACATTTTCTTCTGGTTATACTATATGGGATGTGAAGAAGGAAGATACGGGATGCATGAAGCTGGAGGATCTCTCTGTCAGTTTACCTTTCTCACCAAATGGATGTCCATGGAGCACTGGCATGAATTTTAGGGTGAAGTTTATGTTCTGAGAATGACAATGAAGACAACTAGGCATCTGGTATTGTCTCTGAAGTAATAAACCCATAGAACTAGGAAGGAGAAGAAAGCTCTCTTAAAAGCAATTCTAATCTTGTAATAACCAGAGTAGTGGCATAACATCTCCACATGCCACAGGAAATAGCTATATTCATCCACAGGGCTTACTTTTTTCCTCATGTGGAAGAAAATGATCAAAGGATTGATCTGGAATGATAAATTGACATCATTGAAGCACCTGGTATTCTACAAGACTCTTGTAGGAGATTGGTCTTGGAAATATAGCTGCAAGTACCATACCCTACTACTAGTACCCAACTCCTTATCCCTCTAGACAGATGATGAATGGGTTGACTTTCCTGAGGGGGAAATATAAGCCTTGAGGTCCAGCAGACCAAAGACAATAAATACTTCAGCAACTGAAAGTAGATTCTGTGAACTTTAATTTCTTTGTTAAATATAGAAAATAATCTTTGATTCATAAATTGCTATGAGACATGGAGAGCGTGATTGTAAAACACCTGGTTAATAAATAGCCACGATGTCTCTTATCATTCCAGGCCATTACTCACCACGAATCTTTTGCTGTGTGTAAATGCAATGCATCCATGCAGAACATGAATGCTTGCTTTTCTCTATCACTTCATTTTATATACTCCAACTTCTTGGGGGTGGGGTGGGGTGGGGTTGCGTTGGAAGGTGCCGGTTATTAAATATTTCAAGCTTAAAGAGAAAGTTCATTTTCTTGTGGAACTCTCACTCCTAGGCCATATGTACGTATATGTTACTTTGTCCTTCTATCCATAGCAGGATTCTCATAACCTTGGAATGGCCCTTTCCTATCCGTTAACATTCAAATTAATTGTAAATTCTTCCAGGATTGACTGTTCATCAAGTCTTCCGTACAATCGCATCATCTACAGTGTTAGTTTCTCCTCTCGTGTCTTTTCCCTTGTCTTTCTTAGAATAGTCTTTCCTAATAGATGCTGAGCAACCTGAACAGAAAAGAATTTCCTTGCTCACCCATGGTGAATGCTGCCTAGACTAGTATTTTGTACATAGTTCCATTCAGTATACTTTGTTAAATAATAGTGTTGGTGAGCCACAGCATATTAGCCAATAATACATTATTGGCTAGATTATTGTGATAAATTAAATTATCACATATATTAACCAATAAGAATGTTGGTTGTCCATTACTCTTATCTTTTACATGGTTTTGTCATTGTGGCTGTCAATGAAAACATGTTTTGTTTATTATTTTATTCAGCACTTACTTGACCTAAACTCTTGGGTGCTCTTCAGTTAAAAAAAAAAAGTCTTGGTGTCTTTGACCAATACATTTTTATGAAGAACCTGCTTTGCTACCCTAAACTCATTGTTAGTCTCTGCTTTCAGTAAAAATATGTGAGACGTGGTGAGAAGACTTCATTTGTACTCAAAGTATGTTCTGGGGACTTGAAATGTAAATGATCAAGCCCTCTCAAGGGTACACGTCTGCCTCAGGCATGATGCAGAATTAATGAACAGCCATGCTCAAGCGCCGACTTCTTGGCTCTCACCCACACCTGGATGACACTTACAATGCAGATAGATTAATTTGCCCGATATTGAATTGTTCTGCCACTTCTTAACGATGCTGTGAAAAGATGGATTATTTGTTTTCATTTTCAATGATAGCATTAGCTGGTCTCGGAACGTGTAAGCTGTTTCTTAAGCTTTGGCCAAGGTATGTGCTTGTGAACCAGGCTGAGCTCCCACCTCTCATTTCAGGCACATTTCTAAGACGCTGCCGGTACACTTCGTGATGGTAACCGAGGGCCTGCCTTCCCAAGACAGTTGCACATTCTGTGCTTTTGCTTTTGCCTTGAGCACTTAGCCTGAATAAGTCATCAGGACGGGTTGTTTGTTTTGCCTTACAGTTTCTGATCAAAAGCTTCCTTATGAAAGATCCGCTGCCAAATGTGGAATTAAACGATGAGGTACATTTTCCATGCCCAATGCCTCCCAAAGTCAATTAGAAAAATCAACTTTTCGCAATGTACTTAGCAGCAGCAGCAGCAGCAGGTGTGACAGACACTCAGAACCCCCCCCCCCCCTGGTGCTGCCACACTTACCTTTGCTGTAAGAAATCCCATCTGGGAGTAGGAAAAACAGAAGTGAGAGGCTGTTATTTGAGGGTGAACTCCAGGTGAGCCTCAGTGTGGTAAGTCACCAACACAATGACTGCTGTTGTTGGCTAAGGGGTAGGCATGCTGCCTACAGAAAGAAGGGGGAGGTTGCCATGGCATGGTCCCCAGTGATGGGCTCACTGTCAGGCTATTGTTTTCCTTTCTTGATCATATATCTTAATAAGGACATTGGAGAGGTAAAACACATACAGACAAGAAGAACCTGGCTGGCCAGGGAGTTTTTCCTTCTTGACTGACGAGGGGTTGAAATAATGAGGTGTTTGTTGTGACTGGAGTTTTCCAAGATAAATACGTTGCACACACACACACACACACACACACACACACACACACACACACACTAAGGCAGAGAGAATCTATCATAAATAATTATTTCACTTTATCCTTGAAGTGATTTTCAAGCACAGAGCTATCTTGTTTTCTTAATGAAAAAATGAACTTGAAGAGAGATTAAGTCCAATAATTTCTCTATTGTGGGGTGGTTATTGAGATTGTAGACTGACAATCATTGCTAGAACCTTCTTCTGCACAGATTCCTGACTTGTAATCAGGTAAAACCCGTGGTGACTTTTGCTGCTCAATGAAGACCCATGCCCTGGGCCACATTTTGCACTGTGCTGCTTTGCCCTTACTGTGCCCATCCACACAAGGAGCTCTTGGGGAAAAGGGGATTGGCCAACTCCAGTCCTAGGTTGCTCCATCCGGCTATTTGTTCTTAGGTCCAGTGGCAACAGAATGCCTGAAACTTAGATGTCTAGATCTAGGAACTTCAGGCCCCACAATAGATCAACTGAATCAGAGTCTACAGTTCAACAGGTCTTGGATTATTTCAATGCATGTTAAAATTAGTCAAGCATTGCTCCAGACCAATGAGGGTTAAGTATCAGATATCTTGCATATCAGATATTTACATTACAATTCATAACAGTTGCAAAGGTACAGTTAGGAAGTAGCAATGAAATAGGTTTATGGTTGGGGGTCACCACAACATTAGGAACTGTATTAAAGGGTCGCAGCATTAGGAAAGGTTGAGAGCTACTGCTCTAAACTATGCTTTGCCTGCCTCAGAATCCCACATCCCCTGTCCCAATGGTCCTGCAACTGTTCTCCAGGCCTGTGTGAGCTCTTTGATATTCTTTCCAGCCAAGAGAATATTGTGCTGTCTCGGGATGTATACTTAGGCCTGAGGGGTGACTAAGAGGTATTCCTTTGGGGAAAGACCCTGTGATGGTGCATAGAAACATTAGCTGATAATTCCACCTACTCCATGAAGGCAGAAAACTGCCACAGTGAGGAACTGACGCTTGGATATGAAAAAAAAATACTCAGGAGGATTCATCTCTGCCTCTACTCTGTTGCTTTTACCTGAGGAGAAATGCAAAGCTCTGTGGTCAAGAGAAATAATAAAGCCTCAAATTCAAGTGCATAAGGCACTACTGTTGTAGCACAATGATACATCAAAACCCCAGCAAACTTTAGCTCACTTTCCCCCAAACAAATGTACACTATGGAATGTAGGTGAATGTTTCTAGTTCAGGAAATGTCTAGAATGTCTTGATTTTTTTTTGTACATATTTTAAAACTCATTTTCTTCTTTCTCTCTACCCTATCAATTTCTCAATTGGTAGGCATGGAGCAAAAAACCTGGCAGAAATACATGGAGTTCTCATTTCCTTCATGTTTACTTTTTAGTTCAGCTAAAGGGGAACTTAAAATGAGAGGTAGCTGGCACTCTACATACAGGCCTGTGGGCAGGTCAGCTAAACGGAGAGATGTGAAAAGGGACTGCGAGTTCATAATGGCTTCTCCAATATAGTAATATATATTGTAGAAATGTCTAATGTAGGATTGTAATCTGTGTTCTCTGAACTATAGGCTTTCTTTCATGATGTCAGAGTACCTCATGAGAAGCATGGGATGTTTGCTGACTGAATTTCATCTGCATTTGGTAGAATGCAACCAGTTTGATAGGAAGGAAACAGGCTATTAACCACATTTTTGCAGGATGACTGGAATGATTCTTGTTGACCATAACCAAAGGGAAAATGTTCGGTGTAGACTATACATTCTATCTGTGTTAGAACTTAGAGATAATAGGGTGGAGACATGGCTCAGTGCTTAAGAGTACTCTTGCTGTTCTTGCAGAGGATTGAATTTGGTTCTCAGTACTCACATGGTAGTACTCACAACCACCCAGAATTCTAGTCCCAGGGGATCTGATGCCCTCTTCTGACCTCCTTGGGCACCAGGCATAGACATGATATACATATTCACATGTAGGTAAAGTGCTCATACTCATAACAATAAAACAAATCTTTTTTAAAAAAGAAGTTAGAGATGTGCTTTTTTTTTTTGCACAATTTATATGGAATACCACAAACAAATTTAAAGAGAAAAATATGTATATCATATGTAATCTCTTAAAACAAATTCCATTCTCTTTCCTTCAAGTAGAAAACGTAAACTTGGTTTTGGCTGTTATCATCAAAAGGGAAGTACAGAGACAGACTGGGCTACTGATTTGTGGGCTGAGCACTGAAGTCTGCACTCTCCTAGGCCCTAGAAAGGGCATATAGCCTGAGGCCAGGAGGCTGTGGCCCCTGTTCCTCTGACTGCCCCTGTGTGGATTCCACACCATCTACTTTCAGTCTCTCGGGAAGGGAAAAGGAAATAATAGATTTGAAAAAACTTTTTTTTTCTCAGAAGATTCCCCCCTTTAACCTAGATATTACATACATGTTGAAGCTGACATATAAAGATTGCTCCAAAGTGAGTTCATTTTCAGATGGAAGATGAAAACTAACCCAAGTCTGGGGCTCATGTGATTTACCTAATGTCCCAATTCATAATAAATGGAATTGTCACAAGATGTTTCCCTCATTGTATGGCTATCCCTTTTCTCTCTATCTGGCAACCTCTGGGCATAGAAACATCCAGTGTAGATGTGGCACGTGATGGACCGTAGCAAACTACTTTCACATCCTCTCTGAATGCTATCAATGTGCACACAGGGGATCCAGCACCTCCTACTTGGGTATTTCTCTAGAACTCCTCCTTTTTGTAAACCTCAAAACTAACATTCTCTCATTCTCCTTAAACAATCAGAAAGCATCTATGCAATTTAGAATGACAGGGAAATGAAAACTATAAAGGACAGCAACTGGACCCCTCTAGTCGGAGGAATGAGCATCAGAGTTCATTTGGTCACATAAGACAGTTGGGCAGTATGTTAGTGAAATGTTATTGAAATCATCATTTCAATTTCCAGTTTGTAAGACAGCCTCGGCAAGCTGAAGCATTTGGCTGCAGCTCCCAGGAGCTGTGGTTTTGAATATTGGGGATGTATGGCAGAACTGCACTCAAAATGTCTTGAACTTTAGGCTAAGAAGGTATTTCTGAATCTCCCGGGCAACTGGATGGCCCTGAGCCTGTTTCTGAGTTGTCTGGATTAAGCTGAGTTGGCAGTTAGTCTTTGCATCATGATGATACTTATCTCTTAAATATGTAGGTTATTACTTCCACACTAAAACAATACAGACCCTAAGGAATAAGAAGTACTGAATGAGGAAAAATAATTCCCTCATTGAATCAAGAATGTTAACTTTTAGTACTTAAAGAACAAAAAAGCAAGGGGGCAAGAGAGATGGCTCAGACGTTAGGAGCATTGGTTATTCTTCCAAGGGACCCGGGTTCAATTCCCAGCATCCACACGGCAGTTCACAACTGTCTTTAACTCCAGTCCCAGGGAATCTGACACCATCATACAGACATACACGCAGGCAAAGCCCAATGTACATTAAATAAATAAATAAAAAATTTAAAATCTAGTATTTTTTTTTTTTTTATAAAAGGCAGAGGTTAATGTGGGTTCAGGGGAAGAGTGGCTACCAATAAGATTGGGCACTCTCAACCTACCGACTCCATCTGCTTGTGGTGGATGGACACCTTACATCCTCGTTGTCTTGTTTGTCAGTGGGAGACCATGGGATTGTTCGGAGCTGTGGAACGTGATTCAGGTGTCGATTCTGGCACTTGCTGCTACAAAGGCTTTGGACCTCAGTTTCATCCTGTGTAGACTAGAGGCTGGAAGCCTACCTTGTGAACATGCAATGAGATGTAGAGATGATGAGTATAGACGTGTGACCTCTTGCCTGGCAGTTTGTCTTTGCTGTATGATGACATTTAGTTTTTAAACATGTAGGTTGTTATATTCATTCTAAAGCAGTGTAGACCCTTCACAGTAAGACTTTTTAAATGAAGAAAAACAATGCCCTAATTGCAGCAAGAGTGCTAACTTTCTAGTATTTAACCTTGACCTTTAATTCTTTTTGTTATTGTTGTTGTTTTTTAAGACAAGGTTTCTGTGTAGCCTTGGCTGTCCTGGAACTCACTCTGTAGACCAGGCTGGCCTCAAACTCACAGAGATCCACCTGCCTCTGCCTCCCAAGTGCTGGGATTAAAGTTGTGTGCAACTACCACCCAGCACTTTCTAATATTTCTTAAAACCATTTTCTATGCTTCTCACTCACGTTCAATGCCAGTAGACTGGCAGAAGCTCCTATGGCCAGGCAAGCTTGCTTTTCCAGTTTGTAAGTAGAAGAACTAGAATTAATCACACTGGCTATGGATCCCTGCATGTGAGCTTGCTTTCCCACCACTTGAGATATATAGTCCAGCTCCAGCCCTGCACTATGAACATTGCTGGGAATGGGTAACCTCTCCTGTGTCTACTTGTTAACTAGCATTTGCAATGTGCAGACTCCACTCAAATCTGTGGACTAAAAGATAAAGTGAATGCCACTTTAGCTTCAAAAATATCTGGGCATTAATTCTAGTAGCTCTGTGTCTCAAATGTTTCATATGATCTGTCTTTGAAGTAATAGCTGTTCCACAAGGAATGGTGGGATCATGCATGTAAAAAGTGTGATGTATTTTCTACAGCACAGTATAACTAGGAAATATTGAATGCCTGTTCTTCAGAAAATGTAGCTCAAAACTTCATATTTCAACTCATATGGTACTTCTGTGGAATAATCCTCTTGTACACTGTAAAGATTTGTCACTCAAATTGGTTTAATAAAACGCTGATTGGCTGGTAGAGGGGCAGAAAGTTCGGCGGGAAAGCCAAACTGAGAATGATGGGAAGAAGGAGAGCAGAGTTGAGGGTTGCCAGCCAAACATAGAGGAAGCAAGAAGAGAATGCTATGCTAAGAAAAGGTTCCAACTATGTGACTAAACATAGGTAAGAATTATGGGTTAATTTAAGTGTAAGAGCTAATTAGTAATAAGCCTGAACTACTGGCCGAGCATTTATAATTAATATAACCCTCTGTGTGGTAATTTGGGAATCACTGCTGGGTGTTTGGGAATCACTGCTGGGTGTTTGGGAGTTGCTGGTGGGACACCTTCTGCCTTCACAGTCTATCTTAGAGTGAAGTTATCACTGTCTTTACTTAAAAGATGGAAAACCTGCTAATTAGCTTGTTGTGTATCCTTTAATGGTTAATCTTTTGTTTCTTGCTTTCTCCATCACCACTGCTACCATGCAAACTTCGATGTTATGCTCTGTCTCCCTCACCTTTATTCTTCTCAATGACATGGAGCAGGAGGCTGACAGAGGGCACAGCTCACCTCCACTCATGGCGAAGAACCAAGGAGGACATCTGGCCTGGCAGTGTTCCTCACTCACCTCTGTGAACACAATGCCTCTTCATTCTACAGTTTTGAGTTTGGCAGCCAGAGACAAGTCTCCTCAATTAATTAAATCACTCCCCATGGAGGCTTCCATGTTAGAATTAGGCTACGTTGGATGATTTGCTGTCTTGCTCAAACCCCATAAATTTTCATCACAACTTCTATATATTTCTAGTGTTCTGGCCTGTCTCCCTCCAACTATTTGTTCAAAAATGTCCCAACTAGAAATAAATATTATCACATAAAGGTACAAATTGTAGCTCATGATGCATTTTTGTCTTATATAGCTTTCACAGGTTCCTTTATCTTCAATTAACTTCATGTTATACTTTTAAAACCGCTTTCTCACATATTTTAAGTCATCAACTACCAGCTAAGAGGTCACCTGTTTTATAAAGTCTACTATGAATTTCCTGGAAGCTACACAGCTTCCTGAATTCTTTCCTAGGATTGGGTATAAAGTTGAGGCAGCAAACCTTCTTTGAGCATTGCATTTTAAGAGCTTGCTCCTTTTTCCAAATTCACATTACTATATTATCCAGAGATATTTCCCTTGTTCTTATGAAGATGAGTTAGCAGAGATGAGTGTAAATATTTCTACTTGAAGTAATAGTTAAATACTATGGGAGTAGCACTCTAAAGCACTTGAAGGGCAATACAGAATATCAGGTTGTTGTCTAGAAAATGACAATGCTAGTGTTTGCCAGAGAATGACTCTAAGAATGACAAAATTTCATGTCAGTCCCATCAGGAGAAAGTTGTGTATGTGTGCATTTCTGTGTTCATGGGCATGTGTGTGTGTGTGTGAACATGTATGTGTATGTGCATGTGCATATGGGTCTCTTTTTCTGTCTCTCTGTCTATCATGTATGCATGTGAATGTGTACATGGGCATGTGCGTGTGTGAACGTGTGTGTGTGTGTGTGTGTGTGTGTGTGTGTGTGTGTGTCTGTGTCTGTGTGTACGCGCGCACGCACGTGTGTGTCTCTTTGTCTCTCTGTCTGTGGTGTATGCATGTGGATGTGTTCATGGATGGGTGCATGTGTATGCTCAAGCATGTGAAAGCCAGAGATTGGTGTCAACTATCTTCCTTTATCGTTTTTCACCTTAGTTTTTGAGATACAGTCTTCAGTGAACCTAGAACTCATTGACTTGGGAAGAATAGATGGCCAACAAGCTCCAGGGGTCCTCTTGTCTCTGTCTCTATGGCTCTAGGATTGCAAATTAATGTGGCCACACTCAACTTTTTGGGTGGGCACTGAGGAATCCAAACTTGGGTCTCCATTCCTTCAGTGTGAAGCACTTTGCCATCTGAGCTACGTCCAATCCCACTCATCACTCTAATGCCGGCATGACAGGAACAGACTCTAAATGGCCATTGACGTGCTTGGGTCAAAAAGAATTACAGGTCTTGTTTTTTAGCATCACCGTCACTGGACTAGCTCTCAACTTCAAAGGCACCAGAGAAAGTCAACTTCTCCCCTTGAAACATGTCCATTAGAGAAAATGGCCCCCAAAGAGGGATATCTTTATTTAATCAGTTGCCTGAAGCTCCAATAGTAATCGTAGCTAGGTTAGCTGTTACCAGTTTAAAAAAAAAATTCAAACTAGAAGAAGAGAAACTCCAGTTGGTAACATGTTGATAACAGGAAGAAATGGCTGTAAGGAGAGATGGCTGACACATAACCAATGAACTTAGCAGTCAGGCATTGTTTAGACTCTGGACCAGTCATTTCACTCTCAGGGACTGGCAGCTGCTTTCGTAGAGGCAAGTGCTAGAGCACAGGCTGGTCCTGTGATGGCTTTCAGTATAATCAGGGAGCCTTACAGAGTCCCCTCTGTTTGAGCAGCATTAAAGAACCGGGGCTAATAGGACATAAATGATGAACAGAAAATCCTTTCTTGGCCAAAACATGGGGATTGGGACAACTTTTATCAAGTGATTGAAGAATTAACTATTTTTAGGATCATCTAAGAAAATAAGTGGACAATTTTTAGAACAACTTCCTTCTAAATATTCTACCCACATAAGTTCTGAAGGAAGAAAATAAAGCAGTACTTCTATGTCGTTTAAACAAAATGGAAAAGTAGGCAGCCTTTTACCTTGGTGAGTCAAAAGTGTTGTCCATTAGAACTCCTCTGGAGATGATCTGATCTGGAGCTACCATTATTGTGTAAGAAGAGAGCTAGTGACTGAGAAATGCACCCAGGACCAAGCCCCAGAGAAAGGTACTG
This sequence comes from Peromyscus aztecus, assembly GCA_902168405.1. Classification (NCBI taxonomy): domain Eukaryota; kingdom Metazoa; phylum Chordata; class Mammalia; order Rodentia; family Cricetidae; genus Peromyscus; species Peromyscus aztecus. The sequence continues at coordinate 15,301 of CABHPQ010167987.1, read as the reverse complement.
TGAGATGGAACCCACGTTTTACAGAGTGCCAGTCTAGAGAACTTATTATCCGAAAATGTAGCATTCCAATAATGGAGTAATTTGATAGCCTCGTTCATATGCACATTTTAACATTGTGAATCATAATAACTTGGGGGAAAGTCTTGGTCTGGGTCTTACTCTTCATCCCCCTGGACTTGACTGGTAGGACACAGCTCTTCCGAAGCAGATGGACAACCTACACAAGGACCGTCAGTCTGGGAGAGCTACAGCTACCTTGGTCGGTCACCCTTTTTTGCAGCTATTCACTCTCACTTTCTTTGATTTCTGCTTTTCATTGAATACCTTGAGGTCTTTACGCCTGCAGTTAAACATCTTCAGATGGTCCTGAGCAATTGCCTGAGGACTTTTTACAGTCATTAAACAGCCTTTTCCTTTTGTTTGTTTGCTTGGCTTTTGTCTAGTGAGTGTAATACAAAATTTGGACTTTGAGCATGGATCCTGTTTTAGAAGAGTAAAAGAAAACAAAAACAAAATCCCCGAGAGACAGTCTAACATCACCTGCCTGGTTTTATAGATGGACACCTGGAGAGAAGTTAAGGGTTCGAGGCATCAAGTAAGATGGCTGTCGGGCAGGGCGGTGGTGGCGCATGCCTTTAATCCCAGCACTCATGAGGCAGAGCCAGGTGGATCTCTGTGAGTTCAAGGCCAGCCTGGTCTACAGAGCAAGATCCAGGACAGGCACCAAAACAACACAGAGAAACTCCATCTCAAAAAACCAAAAAAAAAAAGAAAAGAAAAGAAAAGGAAAAAGATGGCTGTCGGTCAGGCTGCTGGAGTTCCTGTGAGTTCTTAGTATGGAACTGTAACACTTCTGAGGTTGCTTATGACACTGCAGTCCTTCGGACATCATCACTTAATCTTTCCCTCCAGTAACATCACCTACCTACAGGATTTCTTGGTTACCCATGCCAGTAAATGGTTAATCTCACAGAGCCCAAGGCCCTGGAGACTTCTGGGAGGGAGCCAGGTGAGTAAAGAGAGTAGATAAAGACAGCACCTGCCCATGGGCTTGGAACAGCCTAGGGACACTGAGAGAATGTAAACACATTCTGCAAATCTCATTGTCTGACTCGGTGCCAGCGTCTTTGGGTTCCTGTCATGGAAAATATTTCATCTGAGGTCATTCAATGAACAAGGGAGACTTGAATACCCACCACGATGCCAACTCGGCCCCTGCTTTTGTCCAGATTAAATAAGAAAGGGACTAACGTTTCATGGGTCTAGAAGATCTGCCTTTCAACAATGAAGGAGAAAGGAGACAGGAAGAAACTAAGGCTGTGCTGTTCTGAACGGCTCTCGCTTCCCCCCACCCCCACCCCCCACCCCCTGTGTTTGCTCACCAGTTACTTACAAGCACACGCCCTGCGTTTAGAGTAAGAGTTAATATCTGTGCTTCCTCATAAATCTCCACTCAGTGCCTCCAGCTATGTTTTTAATTCTGTGGTGCAGCTTTGAGATTTGAGATGAGTGGAAAGGAGGGGCAGCTGACGAGGTAATAATGGAAGCTGCTATTTCTCATTCTTGGGAGCAGTCTTTGGCTCACGCCTCAGCAGAGAGAATCTTGGGAGGCCAAGCTGGAAGAGCAGGAGGCAGGGAAGCTGGCTGTGCTGTCCTGTGCAAAATGATGCATGGCTTCTCCCCCAAGGAAGAAAAAAGTCATGGAATGAACAAAGTTTCAACCAGAGAAGGCACTGGTAGGGCCTATTTCTCAGTTCAGGAAGAGACAGAGGAGGCCTTCCTGAAAAGACTCTGTCCTGATTGAAGAGATGCTTCTCTCCATTCAACTTGGAGTTACTTTTTGTCCTTAAAACATACTTCTTCACGCACATGGTTCTCTGGCCCCTGTATGAGTAAATCTTTCATTTTAAGCTTTCTTCTTCAGCATACCCTTGCTTTGTTACTGTAGAAGGTAAACCTGGCTGGCTGTGGTGACTGAAAATTGTAATTGCCGAGGCTTTCTTCCCTGCCAATAACTGTATTTTAGAACTCTGAGTCACTGAGTAGAACAGATAATTACATGGCTCTAAAAAGAACTGAGGCCTTTGAAAATTTTAGTTCTTAGAGAGAGAGTGTGTGTGTGTGTGTATTTGTGTGTATATTTATATGTGAGTGTGTGTATGTGTGTATGAGTGTGTGTATGTGTATGGGAATGTATTATGTGAGTGGGTATATGTGAATGTGTGTGTGAGAGAGACAGAGACAGAGACAGAGAGACAGAGAGACTGATGTGGAAATTATCCCAGAAAGTTCCTTCTAACTTTAGAAGTCTAGGATTCTAAAATTGATCATCACAAACATTTCACCAAGTTCTCTCCTGGAGAGAGTTGCACTCTCCTGGGCTGTTGCTCTGTTTTGGCCTGTTTCTGTAGTATTTTGAGGTTTTCAGGGAACAAAGACCACATCACCTTTCTTACTCCTAGAACAATGAAAATGCAGGCCAGATCCAGAGGGTAGAAAGCAGAAATAAAAGAAGTCATGGTGAGAATCTTTCACTTCTGCCAAGTTTCTATGTCTACGTGTGGTCTGGAAAGATCAAATGATGGCCAAGCTGGCTCAGAGACCATCTGATTTGCTCCTGGAACATGGGGTCTAGGTCCCCCTCTTTACCTACAGTTGCACAAACAGAGACTGTTCTAATTAAGTGGTGGCTCTGGAGACAGAATGTAGACATAGATTAGGTGACAACTTCTGGGCTGATTGTAGAGGTTTTCTTAACCCATTAGAACAGTTAAGGAGCTGCGTTCATTTCATCTAGAATTGAACCAGAAACCAGAATTGAAAGCCAGTTTAAGCTATCCATGGGGAGGTCTGTCCAGAAAACTTAGGTTCCTGAATCATAGACACCTAACTCCGACTTGAAAAGCAGGCCAGAGCACATAGGAAGTATTCCTGGGCACAGTCGGGTGGAAGGGGTTGGTGGCTTTGACAAGCACAGAACCTCCTGAGACTTCCTGTAGGTTGAAGAGTGCTCCTTTCTGTTTGTTCTAGTTCACTAGCAGTTCATGACTTGATGACCTGATTAAGTCTGTTCTGTTTCCTATAATTACATCTATCAAGTTAGCTCAAAACACACCATTGTCTAGATGAAATAAAATAAAGAAATATAAAACACATCAAGCTTTGCATATGTGTTAATTGCATAATGCCATATATATAGCATATAAAATGTTTTTTTCATCTATTCTTTTTAAGAAAGATTTCTTTTGCCGGGCGGTGGTGGCGCACGCCTTTAATCCCAGCACTCGGGAGGCAGAGGCAGGCGGATCTCTGTGAGTTTGAGGCCAGCCTGGTCTACAAAGCGAATTCCAGGACAGGCACAAAGCTACACAGAGAAACCCTGTCTTGAAAAAACAAAACAAAACAAAACAACAACAACAAAAAAAAAACAAGATTTCTTTTATTTATATATGGGTATGTCTGTGTGCATGTATGTACATGTATGTATGTCACGGGGATGGGGAGCTGGAAGAGGGCATCAGATCATGTGAAGCTGTAGTTATAGCTGGTTGTGAGCTACCTGATATGTGTGACATGATGACAGTTTTTATATCACTCCCAGTACTGACATAACTAAATGTCACAATATCTAAACCCTCAATGACTAAGGAATGGATGTGGAGGCCATACAATTTTTATTGTGTGTACAAACATATTCTGAAGGTTCAGTAGGAGAAATCAATCAGATTCCAATTTGCAATGGGATTCAGAAAGGGAAATGTGACCTGTCCCTAACCCTACTGTAGTGAGTCAAAATCCTGACTGACGTAGGACTATTGACAGCTTGTTCTTTGCATTTTGTTCTCTACTTTATTAACTTTTTTATTCTCTCTATGAGTTACTGTAACATGAAATATTTCTGGTTATAAAGGTATGTTTAGTCACCACAATTATCCCCAAAACATTTAGCGAGAGGCGGGCTACAAGCTTTCATCCCAGTCCTATGCTACAGAGCCTGGCAAACCGCACCTCAAATGCCACCTATGGAGTGGATACTTAGCTTTATATTTTCTTCCCAACTTCATAACAGCTCCTAATGTTCTGGAAAAGGCCATCATCATGGTCAAAATAATCAGATATTTAGCAATAATATCCTTCTTGAATTTTATGCTTGACTTTCATTTAAGGGCCCCTTAAAGAAAAAAAAAACACAAAAAAACAAGTATACTTATTAGGCAAGCTTTCTTGACAGATTTTTCATCCCTTTTGGATAAACAAAATTGTATTTGGTACAGAAGCTGACATACAAAGTAGTAAAGAATTCCATTGTGCAAGTTATTTTAATTGGCTCAAGCCAGAATGCTCCATAAACGAGCAAGCATGTATCCCTAAAGGTTGGGATTTATTGCCAGGGCAGAAAAAAAAATACCCAAAAATACAAGGGCATGACAGAATCAATACAGCATCTGAGAAAGTAGGGTTTGGAAAGGGAACTTCAGAGGCTTACATAAGATTTTTTTTCCCTTCCTTCCTTCCTTCCTTCCTTCCTTCCTTCCTTCCTTCCTTCCTTCCTTCCTTCCTTTGTCTTTCTTTTTATTATACTTTTTGTGCAAAGGACAAAAATAAAAATAAAAACAAAACCAGGCAGTGTTGGTGCATGCCTTTAATTCCAGCACTCAGGAGGCTGAGGCAGGTGGATGTCTGTGAGTTCCAGGCTAGCCTGGTCTACAGAGTGAGGTCTACAGGGCTACACAGAGGAACCCTGTTTCAAAAAACAAAACAAAACAAAAAACCCCAAACAAACAAACAAACAAAAAACAGACAGACAGACAGACAGACACACACACACACACCAACACACACACACACACACACACACATGCACACACGTACACACTTTGAATTTCAGCTTTCAAATACAATCACCAAATACCTGAGGGGCTGTGTTCCTTCCTTTCTTTCCTTTTGTAAGATGCAGAGCTTGGCATCAAGAGGCGGGGCTGTGTGAGCATGTGTGAAACTGTTTACACTCATTCCTGTATGGATAAACACTCAGAAACCATACAATAGTCCCAAAGGAACCCTTCCTTAATATAGGAAGTGACAGCTTTGTGAAGGCACCACCATTAAGCTCTGGTTTTTCATTCTCAAAATCCCGGGATTGAATTTCTAGAAGAAATGAACTGAGTATGATGCTTCATAGAGCCGCTGACAATTACCGGCAACTTGGTTCTAAAACTTGTTGAATGTGGGGAACCTGAGTTCAGCTTAACCTCCTGGCACCTTCCTGCATCCAGACCCTGCTGAAACCAAAAACCCTAAATTCAGGTGGACACATTGAGAAGAAGATGCCAAATGCACGCCGGTTCTAGTTAGTGCCATGACTGCCTGCCTCCTCTTCCCTTTCAACTTTCCCTTGCTTTGTATTTGTATTTAATGGATGGCCAGGCCTGGGTTCTGTCAGTCGATGGCTTCCTTCTGCACATTAGGAGTCAGGACTGAGCAGGGATAGAAGCGGGCAGAGTCTCTATAAACATTGGTGCGTCCCCTGCTGCAGCTTGATCTGATGAGCTTTGTGCAGGGAACAGAGAACACGGAGACCCAGGAGGGGGTCACTGACTTAGGAAGCTGAGCATTTTGAATGGCCCTCCTCTGTCTCAAGGATCGCAGGTGTCCTGCATTTGGCAGATCTTATGTTCTCTCTCAGTCAGTTCTGTTTACTGCTGTCTAAATGATGGCTTCTCCTCGTGTCCTCTTCCCTCTCTATGAGACTGTCTCCCAGCCTTCCTACCTTCTGTCAGGAGGCCAGCGCCTCTGTTTCCAGCTCTGGCTGTTGACCTGAGCATCAGGGTCACATTTCCATGTGGATTCTCAACAACCTCTTGCACCTACCCTGACTGAAAGCAGGTCCATCGTTTCACCTCCCACATTCCTTCACGGGTTGGAGACACAGGCTAAGTGGACAGTAAGACAGGCTAAGTGGAGCGTTACAGTCCTTTGCCACATTTTTCTTGTTGATTTATCTATGTAGCCACACTTTCTTGTAGGCCACCAGCCCCCGAATAATGACACCGAAACTTATTATTAATTATGGTAGCTTGGCCCTTAGCTTAGGCTTGTTCCATACTAGCTCTGTTAACTTAAATTAACCCGTTTCTACTTATCTATGCTCTGCCATGTGGCTTTTACCTCTTTGCCACTCTGTATGTCTGACTTGCTCTGCATCTTGCTGGTGTCTAGATTCATCCTGAGTTCTTCTCTTTCCCAGAAGTCCTGCCTAGTCTCTCCTCCCTAGCTATTGGCCATTTAGCACTTTATTAAATGAACCAGAAGGTGCCTTTCATACAGTGTGATCAAATATCCTGCAACATATCTAAACAGAAATGCCCAATCTAATAAACATCTCCTCCTCCCTTTAGGAGACCAGGAGAAGGCCTTAGGATTTGCTGGGGGAACACTGAGGGGCAGTCTCTATTGTCACGCTGGAACCCATGGTCCACTGAGGTTCCCTATGCTACCTTCACTGAGCACCCAATGAAATACACCAATGAGAAGTTCCTTGAGATTTGCAAGGTAGGTGGTACCTTGTCACATATTAGCTGATTGGGTGAAGCTGTGTGCTTCTAGATCAAGTTCTGTCTTAAAAACTGTTAAGACTCAACCTGAAGGTGAGTTGATAAAAATGTAATGCCTCTTTAGACACTTATGTGTAGCTATTTCATAGATGTCATATATTCATGTAACCATAATGTGACCCTTCCCTCTTGCTATGTTCCTTTAATAGAATATTATAACAAATTACAGTACTTATGTTTGCCTAGTTATGTTTATTGCAAGAGAGTGCATATGATGGTCTCTGTATAGGTTCATCGTAGTTGTCTTGTTCTAGGAAGAAATATGAAATAGTGTGAAGTATGGTTTGTCAATACTGGCTCTGTGGTCATACTGAATGAAGTCATTTCTTTCCATGGGATGGTCTCGGTGGTCTCATCTCTAGAGTGAGTGTGGTGGATACTGCCCTTCCCTCCAGTCTTACTGGACTGTTAGTCACTCAGATGGAAAGCATGTTTAAATACTCCACAAATCACAAAGCCACAGTGGTTCTTTTTATGCCTCCATTTCTCATTTTCTCAAGCAGACATTTAACGCTTTGGTGACAGGGTTAGTCCCTTGCACTGTTCTCTCATTGCTTCTGGTAGGCTAAAGAGGACACCTCTTTATGAATGGAAACAACTTTTAATAGTTAATAAATCTTAAAATATTACACCACTGTTGACCTAAAAGCAGCCACCAACCAAGAAAGCACTCAAGCTCAATACTTCAAATACTATAATTCAAACAACAAACATGATTTCCTATAATTTAAATTGGGTTAATCTATTTATATACCGATGAAATACTTAAGTTCAGGGACACTCCACATAGTTAGAAAGTAAACCAGTTGGAATTGAAGATTTGATGAAAAATCTATTTTCACAAAGCCAAATACACACATGAGTGTGTGCACATAGATTGAGAATTTGTTGTCTTTTCTGTCCTTTTTTAGTGTTTACCTTGACATTTGTATTTTATTTTAAATGATTATAACTCACTTAGTATAAATTTAAAACATGTCTGGAGTCCTGTTGATGGCACATTAAAATTCTTGAATTAATATACACATACCTGTTTATGCAAGTAAATTTGTGTGGTGTAAATAAATAATTGTAAATTGGTAAGTGCCCTTGAGGCAATGTGTCTGTGATTAGACGCTAGATGGGGGTCTTAAGTCCCTCTAATAAACAGATAAATTGCCTTGGATACCTTCTACTCCCAGGACGAGTTGGTGATCCTATTGGGATTCATGCAGGTGTCCCCAGAGACTCATGGTTCCATGGTTGACTCTGGCTCCAACTCTTGCAGACACTGAATTAGTTCAGGGATCATGTTGCTACACTTCATCTGATACCCATTTCACAATCCCCCAACCAAGCCATCAACAGCAGCTCCTAGCCTGACACGTTACCACCTAAAGCCAACAAAACAAAACAGAGTGAAAACCAAGACCAGCACCAAAACACTTCTACCAAGCCATGCTGTAAGAGCAGACTTGTGGAGGGAGTTGAGAGGTGGAGGGAGAGTGTGTATCGAACTCAAGTGCCCAACTTCAGATGTAGTACCAGCTCCCCTTCTGTTCAAAAGTCCTTAGGAGTAAAAAACACATATGCCTCCATCATATCCTCTGTCCTCTTCAGTCCATGCCCTCCCCAAACTACCATTTTTCATTGCTATTATTAGTTGCAATGGAAGACATTTATTAAGATACCTGTTAATCCAGACTAAAATGTATAATAATGAATTTTCTCATGGGAATTTTTTTCTTTAAAGGAAAACTGTTTTTAATCATTAAAATGATATATATTTTTGTATTAATAGTTGAACTTCACTATTAGCCAATACAAATACTTAACCAACTTAGTCATTGCACATGTCACTCCCTGGGACAAGCCTTCTCTTGTTCCTTGTACCTGAGGCAGGAGGTACTTATTATTTCTGAATGGCGTTTGCTGGAAGAAGTTCACAATGAATGATTAAGGACTTAGTTCTGTGCACTACAGAGAAATGCGATAGTTTGATAGTACTTTGTTGTAGTATGCTACATACAGATGCAATAAAACAAATTTTTTTCAAGGAGCATGAAAGGTGAAATATTAGAGGGAGTTTGAATCCTTGCCGAAGTATTTATGAATGGAGTTGGGAGACTAGATCACTGCATTTAGCACTAGAGCTCTCAGTGTGTGTGTATATATGTGTATGTGTGTATATATATATATGTGTGTGTGTGTGTGTGAAGCATATACATGCCTATGCAAATATTGTGAATATTAGTTGGTTGGTTTTTAGTCAATCAGATCACTGTATGACTCTGTTAAAGGTGCTGATTTTAAGCCCCCCCCCCTTGTTTCTCTGTGTGAGTGTATAGAAGATTGACAGAATCTCTTACAGAGCAGAGTGGGAGGTTTCTTCAAGGGACAAGAGTGAAGAATGACCAACAGGGACATTGCATAGGGCACAGTCTGGAGGGATGAGTTTAGATTATGGGTAGCGAGACCCCTGCAAGATCGATCGTTTCTTCTTAAATTATTAGTCTCCTTCCTTCCTTCCTCCCTCCCTTCCTTCCTTCCTTCCTTCCTTCCTTCCTTCCTTCCTCCCTCCCTCCCTCCCTCCCTCCCTCCCTCCCTCCCTCCCTTCCTTCCTTCCTTCCTTCCTTCCTTCCTTCCTTCCTTCCTTCCTTCCTTCCTTTCTTCCTTCCTTTCTTCCTCCCTTTCTTATTCCTTCCTGGCACCAGTCTGGAACTTTCATTTGCTAAAGATGATTCTTATTCAAAGATCATCCCAAATGAAACTCTCTCTGAAAGCCAATGTCCATCTGGGATGTGAGTAAGTCTTTGGTCTAGGTCTCCAAGTTGTAGCTTCTTTTCTTGTTGGTTTATATGTTATAACATTATAGGTCATTAGGGCTTTTTCCAGGATGGAGTCTGATTAAGGTTTTGCTATACAAATATGGAAATGGAGATTTGAACAGGGATTCTTTGCTGAATCTTGAATATGTATGGCTTATGTGAATATTTTCATGTAACGAGATTTTTAAAGAGTTGAGATGTTTTTTTCAATTTCTCTTACTAATGAAACAGAGGAAAATGGGAGAAATGCATGGCTAAGTCAAAGCCAGGAAGCAGTTCAACTCAGTTTTGCAAATGTTGTAGCACAGGGGAGAGAAACTATGAAGTTGAGTTACACGTAGTCAAAATGTTCAAATTGCTTACAAGCTAATGAAACAACCTATTATTAAAAAAATATTCAAACTCATTCTTTGCCAGAGTATTTCTCTTAGAACCTCTTTATTCACTGCACATTTTCTGGCATTCACAGAATACAAGTATAATTGTTGCTAAGGATACAAACATAAGTGAGATGATATTTTAGCCATGTGCAAGGTAGAGTTTGACAGAAACAGCAAAAAAATATGCGAAGATTTAAAAATGGAAGTTTGATTCCGGTGAAAAGGAATGGAGGTCAGTAAAGGTGTATATAATGTCCACGGAGAGAGTAGTTTAGCAGGTGTGTAATCTTACATAGTTCCCCAATATGAATATATGATGACCTAGACAATAAATATAAGAGCCCAAGCAAGTTGGAGTCTTAGTAGTAGGGAGTAAGGAAATTTTTAATTACTCAGCAGGGAGTTAATAAAAACACATGACCAATATGATACAGAAAACGACAGAGAAGTTAGGCTGAGGTAGCTACTAGGTAGTTAGATGGTGAATACACTAATTTGAATGGCAATAACCGTGAATGTGAAAGGTCAGTTTAGCTTATGAGATATTATGTTTAAAACATCCATAGAATAATTAGGTAGTTAGAACTTTTAGGTCTGAATTGCTGTACAGAAAGATGAATTGGAGACAGACATTTCAGATAAGGTGACATTGTATCAACTGTGGGAGCCCACAGAGGTTTCCTAGTGAAATCTGAGCTTGCTTTACCAGCAGGGCTGCATAAGAGGATGATTGGACCATGGGCTTAGGTACCAGGTGTTTGGAAGGGTCTACACTTGGCTGTATCTAGCAAGGGGGAGGTCTTTTGCCCCTCCCCTTGGCATTGTTATAAAAACCCCCTTTGAATAAAGTTCTGGGCCGTTGGGTATTGACCCAGGTACTCCCGAAGGTATCCTGTGTTTCTGTCTTTCCTCTCATCAGCTAGGTCTCTCTACCTAATATTTCTTATCCCTCTCTCCTCAAGAGTACCCTGGATAAAAAGTGGGGCTAGGGACTCCCACAATCAAGGCTGAGTGAGGAAGGTACTTGAGAGAGAAGTATTATACCCACAGGTGTTCAAATTCAAGTTTATGCTATCATGTTATATAAAAACCGTGATGCCTTCTGTTACCCATCAGAAGTGTAAGTCACTTCCACATCTTGCAAACACAGGGCTCAAAATGGCTTTTTTCCAGAAGTCCACCTTACCTGCCCACCTTGAAATCTTTTCAAGTCTGCACACATGCCATGCTCTGTACTACTCGAAATATACAACTGGGAAAATGTAAGATACTAGATTATTTCACATTTAAGGTAGTACCCAAAAATAATCTCACATATTATTATATCATTTTACTTTCTCTTTATTGCTCACAGGATGAGTGATATTGTCATGTAAATTAACTAACAAAACGTCTAAGATAGGAATAAACATCTTCATTTTAAAAGTCAAGACACTTAAACACAGGGATTAAGTAAAGAAACTAAGGCCATGCAATAATAAATATACCTCCACACCTTAACAGTCACTAATATTTGTGGAACTAAGTATAAACCTAAAGGACTTCGTGTGTGTGTGTACATGTGATGCTGTGTGTGTGTGTGTGTGTATTTCAGAAGGGAGAGTTGAAGTGACTAGGATGAGAATAAAGTCAGAATGAGTGGAAACTTCTTCTGTAGAAAAGAAACTTCTGCCCCATTCCCTTTGTTTTTTCTGTATACTTTAAATTACCCACAGTTACAGGGTCGGCACACAGCAATTGATAATTCCAGAGAAAATGTGCATGGATGACATGCATTTTGACCAGCATTGTAACTTGCCAAGAGGTTTCACATCTTCAGTACTGGATGATTTGCTCTTCTCCCAGGGTGCCTTCCTCTCTACAGAGAAGGGTTGAAACCTGTGGCCCCAAGGCTAGGAAAATCTGCCCAGCTAAGGAATGTGGGCCTGCAGGCGTGAAACCTGGTCTCTTTGCCCAGTATAAACAGGAAGCAAGTGATGGTTGTAATAAAGAAAACTGAGATTCTAGGCGGGAGCTGCTGGCAGACAGCACCTGAAGCAACCGGGGGGCCCAGGCACTCAGCTGGTAAATAATTGCTGTAAAGTCAAGAATACTGCACCTCCTCCTCCGTGAACACTACCGTGCTTCACCCACACCAACACATGGCCCCCGTGTAACTGGAGTTGTTAAAACTTGACCCTGTGTTTTTGAGCCAGAAATAAAAGCGGGAGACAGAGGTGGGTGTATAAAAGCTTTTAGACAAAAGTATGTGGCTGGTGGCATTCATATCAGATGACACAGCGTTCCTGTCACATAGATTGAGTTCAGGTGCTTGAAATGCTCAAGAGCCAGCTTGGGGACGTGGCCTTTTGTCTGCCACTCCTTTAGGGAGCAGCTTGTCCCTGTAAGCATGCCTTACCCCCTTTGAGAGTGTTCCAGACATGACTGGGAATGAAGTGTAACCAATGAAATGCAGTGTGCTGAGTATGAAATAGTGTCAATATTTTCTTTCCAGCCCTTAGATTCTGAGACCACAGGGGATTCTCAAGAAATGACGCTTACAATGAGTTCTGAAGAAGTGTTCAGTAATCCCATTTGACAAACACTAACTTCTGAGAAGGCATTATGTTAATCCAGATGGTCTTGGCAAATGGAAATGTTGAGACTGTGTTTTACCATTTTGGAGCCGGTGGTTTCTTGATGATGATGATGGTGATGATGATGATGTTGATAATAATGATAAAGGAGCTAATATTTATTGTTTGTAAGAAACAAACTTGTTAATGGTTTCCGCAATGATTCTGAAGACCAGCCTTATCTCATTGCATGTCCTGGCCCCTCCTGCTGTATATGAACACATAGTCCTTCTGCTTACTTGTTTCACCTATGAACTTGATATTATCAGTACACTCATTTTTACGGAAAGAGAATATGAAACTCAGGGAGACTTAATAATTTACCCAGGGGGCACACCACTGGTGAATACCTTGCTTACAACTTAACATTTATCTAATCCCAGTACTTAATGCTACATATATCGTGAAGCTGTGTGTTCTGTAGTTCAGTGAGTCTTTTTAAATGAGATAGGGTGTTGGTACATAGCCCAGGTTGGTTTTGAACTTTTCATCCTCTTGTGTCTGTCTCCTGAGCATTGAGATGCAGACATGTACCACCCTACATCTTAAAAGGAAGGGACTTTGGATTATTCCAAAATTCTAGAGCTGAGGTAAGATAAGACATTTTAAGCAAAGGAAACATGACCAAAAGCTACAAATTACAAAGCTATATGAAATATTCTTAGATAATGACTAAGAATATGTGGATTTGAGTGAGTGAGTGAGTGTGTGTGTGTGTATGTGTGTGTGTGTATTTAAAGGGGAAGGTTGGAGGTGGATAGAATGGGAACAGACATTAGAATGAGTAGAGACTTTTGTGTAGTAGAAATCCTACAGGCGTCTGAGAGATAGGTGTACAGAGTATGCTGTATACTTAAACTGTAAAGATATTCTCCCCCATAGTAGAACTCTATTTGATTCCCAAATAGTAATAGCCTTGTGAAGGCTTACTATGTAAAGGCCACACTTGTAACTCTGCTTGGAAAACTGGTTAATATATTTAAGTGGAGATATCAGTGAAATGCAACAGAAGAAAAGATTATTACTATTACTATTATTATTATTATTATTATAAATCATTTATTTTTATTTTATGTGTATAAGTGTTTTGCCCACATGTCTCTGTATACCATGGTGCTGTTGGAGCCAGGAGAGAGTGTCAGATTCTCTGCAGCTGGAGTTACAGATGGCTGTGAGCCATCCTGTGGGTGTTAGGAACTCAACCCAGGTACTCTGTAAGAGCAGCAAGTGCTCCTAACTGCTGAGATATCTCTCCAGTCCCAGAAAAAAAGAATATTTTTAATTAGCTATGCAGGGAGGCATTATGGAGACTTGAACTTGGTTTTGAAAGATGAAAGAAATATGGAAACTACAAAACTTTTTGGATTGAATTATGGACTGTGCAAGTTAGGGAGCAGTTCAATGATTTTCATTAATAAATCTCTTTTTAAAGTAAAATCTGACTCTAAACTAAGTATAATGAAAGGAATAAAAATATCCCTTTGGGTTGAGTGAAGGAATTGAAGCAGATTGCCTGCTTGTCTTGCATTTTCTTTTACAACTCTTGTCTCCAGCCCAAAGTTACCAATTAAACCGACATTATTAATAATAGCACCTATTTGGTTTTCAAAAGAGTGGTTTGTAACTGTATTATAAGTTACACATAGAATGTAGTTCTCATCTTTCATAGTAGAAGCTTCTTTGGGAAACAGATGGAGACTTTTACAGAGACTCAGAACTGGTTAAAATGGAGACAATAAGTGTCCCTGGGATGCCCATCTCAAGTTTACACATCTGCAACATAACCCACACACCTAGGGTTAGGGACCATTGAGGAAGAGGAGTAGAAAATCTGTAAGAGCCAGTGGACCAGGATGCCCGGTACTAGCTAGTGTCTTTTAGACATGATAGAAAATATGTATACATGAATTTTCAAAAATGTGGTTTCCTTAATGAGACCTGCATGATGATATCAGTTGACATGCTGACATGGATGAGGGGGAGGGAATTCCAAAGGTCCTGCCCCTACTTGAAGAGCTACAAGTGATCAATGGCTGCAGAGAGAGGGAAGATCAGTTTCCTCCAGGGACAAGCTCCCGCACAGGTTGTCTAATGCCAAATGGTCAGCCTTGTATACATATATACACACACACACTCACACACACACTGCTAAGTGGACTTGATAAATAGGTTATATTTGTATAATATGTACATACATGCGCATGTGTGTGAGTAACAATAATCAAAGAAGAGGTCATGGATTAGGAAGGGAAGAGGAAGCATGAGAGGTGTTTGGGGGCTATGGAGGACAGGAATGATGAAGATACAATACTCATATATATAGTTCTCAAAAAATAAATAAATAAATAAGGAAACCAGCAACAAAAGGTCCATGTTGCCACTCAAGTGTTGTGCTTAAGGAACATGGTTTGAAATTATGAGATTGAATATTTTCTCTGTCTGCCTTTGTAGTAGTGAGAGGCATGGATATTCTCTGAGGAATTCCATGTGGCAGGAAGGAGGCTGAGCTGGAAAAACACCCATCTCTAGGCCCTTTGCAACTTACTCAATGTCATTTCTATCTGTGGAAATCTTGCTAATCTTTAGCGATTGCCCATGGGTCTCCTTTTGACGTCATTCTTCATAGGCATTTCTGTCTCTCTTCCTGCCTGTTATAATGAACTTCGCATTACTCCAGCAGGTGGATTTTGTAGCCTACATCGTAGTCAATTGTCTTTTGAGGGCAGCGATTGTTCTTATTTGGCTGTTAGCATTCAGCAGTGTCCAACAAGTATGTAATTCATAATAGACTATGGGCAAATATTGATTAAGGTGATTCCTTAATGTTGTACAAGTTATGAATAATGCAAAACAAATAAGGCAGATATTTTACTATGTGTGTTCTT